>MU225272.1:1466256-1490132 GCA_018584345.1 Thuja plicata | reverse complement strand
TATATACACATGTGTGTATATATACACACATGTGTATATACACACATGTGTATATATGTGTATATATGTGTATATATGTGTATATATACACGTGTGTGTATACACACATGTGTGTATACACATGTGTGTGTAACGTGTGTGTATATACACATGTATATGTGTGTATATGTGTATGTGTATATATGTACACAAGTTAAAAATACATATTCAAATTAATTAAAAAAATAAAAAAAATCCTTATTCCAATTTTACAATATGGGATCCAAACGGAGAATAGCTTAGTCCAGCTTTCATTTTTAGAATTAATTAATTCGAGAATAGGCCCTTATTCTGGAATAGGCCTATTCTGGATAAGTTAATGCCATGCACCAAACGGGCCCTAATAGAAAATATCTCAACTAAAGTATTAATTATAGGTGGGCTATCCTCCCCATTTGGCCTTTCGTATAACAGCTTCTCATATTCCAACCATTGAATATATGTGATGTTATTTTCTACTTGTTTTCTATTATGTTGCAACTCTCTCCCAAAACCCTTAGGATTATGTTTCCCTAAAGAGATTAACTATTTCCTTCGAGCAGTCACATAACCTTCCTTTTTGGATTTTATCAGTTGCTTTTGTGTGTAAGTGTTTTCTTTTCTAGATTCCCCCTCTTTAAGAGATCTCTTTGTTTCCTTTGATTCTTCATCATACCAAGGGTTAGCTGGAAAAGTGTTTAAGATGCCCCTCGTTGGTCTAGATCTCTTACACTCCCTTAGGGCACTATGAATTATTGGAATCAGTATGTTGCTTCTCAAGTGTTCACTCTCACTATTATTGTCCTTGGGATCAACATTATTTCTAATCAACTCAAGCTAACGTTTAAGAGCAACATAAAATAGTTCATGATTCTCTTGATTTATAAGTATTTTACCCTATTTATGACCTTTTATACCAGTGCCTTGAGTATGCCAACTTTGCAGTCCCCTTGTATTAACACCATATTTGATAAAAAGAGGCATATGATTAGAATTTAACTCCATAGGGGAGCTTTCAATCCTGAAATCCATCAATTTCGGAATGGATGTTTGAGAGCATATCACATAATCTGTGATGCTCTGTCCATTGTATGTTTTACAAGCAATTCCATTTAATCTCGGCCAATACTTCATGCCATTGCATATAACCAAACCATGGAGACTACAAAGACCCAATAATTCTGCTCCAAAATGTGAAACACTTCCCTCCTCATCTTGCGAAGTCCTTTTACTGAAGTTATCTTCACTCTCCTCTAGCCATGGGGGATTACTGTCCTCTAACATCTTGCTTCCCAAATGAATAGATTGATTACTTGTTGTCCTAGCATTAAAATCCCCAATTAAGATTGTGTCTCCTATAGAGGTGAAAGCAGAAATATCTTTCTTTAAAGCTGCATAAGGATCTTCATTATCAAGATTTCTCTTCTTGTAAAACCATTAACTTTTAGGTACAAAGTAGCAAGCATCTAGCCACATGAACACCCCGAAATCTTCAATTTTCATCCATATAAACTGTTTGTTTGGGTCTTCTTTCTCCACTTTTATGATTTTGTTCCATGTTTCCTTTATTACTATTGTTATCCCTCTGTGTCCTTTACCTATTTTCGTCTCTTCATTCCAAATAGAGATTTTATTGTATCCTTCAAATTCTAGGATTATGCACCCTTCATGCTCATGTCTTTCTATTAGAAAGATAATGTCTTTCCCTTCGGCTATGGGCCCCAACCTTGGTTCTCTTCTCCATGGGTATCCTCTACAATTCCAACTTACCATGTTTAGATACTCACATGGGGCCTGAATCACTATTTTTGGTGTGTTGATCTATCAACAATTTGTGCTTTACCATTCTTTAGTCATGCCCACTTTCCTGCATCTCTCATTGATTTTACTTTCTCCCATTCTTTCCTCCTCTCCTCTTGTTGTGTGAGTGTTAAATATTCATCTGAGTACATATGAGTACCTCTAAGAAACCCCCTATTCTTCAAAATCACATTATTTCCCTCTATGTTGCCTAAAGTAACTCTCATATGTCTATCTTTCCCAACTCCCATACTCTTACCAATCATTTTTGATTCACGTATATTTCCTGTCCATTTCAACTTGTCTTTGAGGAAATCTTGTGCTAGAATATCTATGTTTTCACACTCTCCATAGTGATACAGAGGGGTGTGATATCATACTGGCTCATACCCTAATCAATATGGAGATCCCTTCATCAACCATGTCAGATGCAACTTCCTACTTCAAACCTTCATCCAAGGATTCACTTTCTAGACCATTCCCATGCACCTAGAGCCTCCAACAAGTATAATCTTCAAGAAAAGCTTCCACCCTTGTACTAGCACCTTAGAACATCATAACATGGCATATGCACCATGTTCATCCAGCCCTCCAAGTCTGATCAAGATATTTGTTATGCAACTCACTCCAAGAGCCCAGTCTCCTTGTAGCTCTATTCAACCACTAATCTACCCTTAACTCAATATCTTCCCAAACAACTAGGGAAACCCTTGATAGTTTCAAACACCCTTTACAATTCTACAAAACATATCTCAAACCTAGGGTATGTTACTTTGGACCAACACATAGATCCACTACCCTTGTAGCAACCAAATAGCCCTAAAATGCACCCATTTACAAAGAAACCTACACAAGGACTTTCTCCCTTGGTCCCAAACCATGAAACAGTATTAGGTCATGGCTAAAAACAATGGATTATCAAGTTTTTGGGTCACCAACACTTTCCTATAACTCTAGGTACCAAACCCTCCTTTCTAGGGTCTCTAGACTAGGGCTTTCCCACTTAGGCTCTTGCAAACCTCTCCAGATCCTCCAAAGGGACCTAACACCTTCAAATGGACCCCAAAAACCAAGATCCAACATAAAATATACCCATTCTTAAGGGTATTTACTCACAACAATCGTTGGTGTCAAACTGTGCACCCTCAATCAGCAAATGACCTCCATTATGTGGTCTCTCCTCCACAACACCTTGCAAATCCCTGCATCAAACACTATACAAGGATAATATACAAATTAATAGACTTATCCCACCAAACACATTGGCTACAGATGGTGAAAGAGTCAAAGACTCCATTAAAACTCCAAAATAACAAAGTGATTATTGCAAAACTGTATTCAGGAATAGTCAAAGGTAAATTGAATTCCTTTGTCTCAAATGCCAATGAAACGATACAATAAGGACATGTAAGTGTAAAAAAATAAGAATAAAACTATATTACTTCATCCTCCAATCAAAAACACATTATTTCAAATCATTTAAGTGCCTTGGTTCAGGGACTGTACCCACAGCCTGAATATGACTATTGCAAGAATGTTATTTTTTATTGATTCAAAACCATTTTCAATGGTCTCCACACACACCACACTCTAAATACTTCCAAACTCGTGTGGATATTCATGAAATAGATCCTCTACACTCCCAAAAATTGACAACACCCAATAACTAACTCCCAAACTACCTACAACAGTCCCAAAACTGACTGTTACACTAATTACAATTTTGTAAAAGTTGTCAAGTTGACAACTACCATTGTCAACTCGACCATTACTTTTCATATCCTTTTTAGACACATATCTAAGACTTAAACACTCTAATCCAAACCCTTAAGGTCATCTAGACCTCATAGTGACTCTTAAGGCTTATTTTTCCAATTAGGCACTATTATATCATTTTAGCACATTTAGTGCATTTTACACATTTTAATGGCTGTATTGGCCATATTACAATCAATGTTGACCTTATAGGCCTTTAACAACCTTATCTATCATTGTATCAATCAAGTGACCCCAAGGATTCTTCCTTACCCTCTTATGCCAATCAATGGCTTACAAAACTTGTTTATGATCATATCACACAAAATGATCAATAAACATTGCAAACATTATTAAAACATCATTAAATGACTAATCATGGTCTATTACATTTCCAAATGACCCTTTATGGTCATGCCTTCATATTCCTAGGATCCATAGTGACCTTGGTGTGCCTTCATGGCCTTGGTGCTCCTGCACCATACTCCTCAACTTTTAAAATTTTCCAAGTCCTCTTGGAAACCTGTAAACACAACATGTCAACAAATAAAAACCATTTAATTTTCACCTTTGGTTTGAAAATATAAACATTAGTGATCCATGGCATCCTCTCATGATGTTTCTCCTTTATGCACTCATGCTATCCAATCTAGGCTTGCCTCTTATGGGCACAATGTAGACCACCTTCTGGTCCCAAATTCGCACTTCATCTTTAATCTCTTGCCTCGAGACCGCTATTGTCATCTGAAGCTCTTCATTGTCTTCAAACTTGAATTCTCTTCCCATTGAGACCATTGCATCCTGGACCACATGTCTCTCCTCTTGGAATTCCAAGTCTTCTTCAGCACTCATGAATACCTTCTGAGTCTCACCAATGACCCCAGAGACAGGTTATTCCTTACCTACTACCATCTACTATTGATCTTCACCATGCCATCCTTCTAGGCATATCAACAATTCACTAGTCATCTTGGCTTCCTCTATAGCCATGCTACCTTTCTGCTTGTCTTCTTCCATCACCAAAGGACTTTTTTTTTCCCCACCTAAATAATTTCTTCAGATTCAAGCCCCTCAAGACTTGATTCACGGTTGCAACCATCAACAACTTCAACTTCAACCTCTAATTCAGATTGTAGAACCTATTCGTCCTTAGGTTCATCCACTTCTTCATGTGCAATCCGTTGCTCATATTCATCTTATTCTTGTTCAAGGAGCGATGCAATCCACTCCATCTTCTTCTGATGATTTTCCAAAGCCTCTCCAAGGATTCTTAACCTTTCCTCTTCTTCTTTCTTATTCCTTCTCTTTTCTTCTATTTTCCTCTTATTGGCCAAATAGTCTTTGAGAGCATTGTACACCTCCTTCTCTGAATTTTTCAGGTACATCTTCACCAATTTAGGATCTTTCAGACGTTAAGCCACCAATTTGGAACACTCTCAAACGATAGTTCAACTCTAAGCATCAACAAAGGACTTTCAATCTTCAAACTCCCAAAAAGCTCTTCCACCGCTTCAACCTAAGATGCTCCTAGGCTATGATACCACATGATCTAGAGGGGTGTGATAGCCTGCTATCCAATACCCTGATCAATATGGAGATCCCTTTAGTAACCATGTGAGATGCAACTTCCCACTTCAATCATTCATCCAAGGATTCACTTTCTAGACCATTCCCATGCACCTAGAGCCTCCAACTTGTCCATTCTTCAAGAACAACTTCCACCCATATTCTAGCACCTTAGAACATCATAACATGGCCTATGCACCATGTTCATCCAGCCCTCCAAGTCTATTCAAGAGATTTGTTATGCAACTCACTCTAAGAACCCAATCTCCTTGTAGCTCTATTCAACCACTAATCTACCCTTAACTCAATATCTTCCCAAAAAAATAGGGAAACCCTTGATATTTTCAGACACCCTTTACAATTCTACAAAACATATCCCAAACCCAAGGTATGTTACTTTGGACCAACACCTAGATCCACTACCCTTGTAGCAACCAAATAGGCCTAAAATGCACTCATTTACAAAGAAACCTATACAAGGACTTTCTCCCTTGATCCCAAACCATGAAACCATCTTAGGTCATAGCTAAAAATAATGGATTATAAAGTTTCTAGGTCACCAACACTTGCCTATAACTCTAGGTACCAAACCCTCCTTTCTAGGGTCTCTAGACTAGGGCTTTACCACTTAGGCTCCTGAAAACCTCTCTGGATCCTCCCAAGGGACCTAAAACATTCCAATGGACCCCAAAAATGAAGATGCAACATAAAATATATCCATCCTTAAGGGTATTTACTCACAACAATCGCTGGTGTCAAACTGTGCACCCTCAATCAGCAAATGACCTCCATTATGTGGTCTCTCCTCCACAACACCTTTCAAATCCATTCATCAAACACTATAAAAGGATAATATACACATTAATAGACTTCTCCCACCAAAAACATTGGCCACAGAGGGTGGTAGAGCCTAAGACTCCATTAAAACTCCAAAATAACAAAGTGTTGATTGCAAAACCTTATTCAGGAATAGTCAAAGGTAAATTGAATTCCTTTGTCTCAAATTCCAATGAAACGATACAATAAGGACATGGAAGTGTAAAAAAATAAATATACAACTATATTAATTCATCCTCTAGTCAACAACACATTATTTCAAAGCATTTAAGTGCCTTGATTTAGGGACTGTACCCATGGCCTGAATTTGACAATTTGAAAGAATGTTATTTTTTATTGATTCAAAACCATTTTCAATGGTCTCCACACACACCACACTCTACATACTTCCAAAATCACATGGATCTTCATGAAATAGATCCTCTACACTCCCAAAAATAGACAACACCCAATAATTATCTCCCAAACTACCTACAACAGTCCCAAAACTGACTGTTACACTAATTACAATTTTGTAAAAGTTGTCAAGTTGACAACTACCATTGTCAACTCGACCGTTACTTGTCATATCCTTCTTAGACACCTATCTAAGACTTAAACACTCTAATCCAAACTAACATATCACCCTTAAGGTCATCTAGACCTCATAGTGATCCTTAAGGCTTATTTTGCCAATAAGGCACTATTACATCGTTTTAGCACATTTAGTGTATTTTACACATTTTAATGGCTCTATTGGCCATATTACAATCAACGTTGACCTTATAGGCCTTTAAAAATCTTATCTATCCTTGTATCAATCAAGTGACCCCAAGGATGCTCTTTTCGCGTCTTATGCCAATCAATGACTTACAAAACTTGTTTATGATCATATCACACAAAATGATCAATAAACATTACAAACATTATTAAAACATCATTAAATGACCAATCATGGTCTATTAAATTTTGAAATGACCCTTGATGGTCATTCCTTCATCTTCCTAGGATCCATAGTGACCCTAGTGTGCCTTCATGGCCTTGGTGCTCCTGCACCACATAGTCCTTTATTCCTTTGATAATGATGTTTGTCGCCTTCTCATGTTTGTATGTTTCCTCTCTTATTTGCTTATTTATTTGCATCTCGATGATTAATTTTTGCTCCAATGTCGGTTTATTTACCACTTGGGCCCAAGACTTGGCCGCTTTTATCTTCTCCTTTAATTCATTTTCTCTCATTACCATGTTTTCCATTTCTTCCTAAAACTCTTCTAGTTGTACTATTGTGGTTGTTTTCATTGGTTCAAGGCTACAATTTTTTGGTTCTTTCTCATAATCCATATCTTGCTTTAGGATGACTAACTTTTGTTGTCCTCTCTTGATGTTTATTTCAAGGCTTAATATCTTATCTTTTATCCATTTTTTCCCTCTCAAGTTCCCAACTAGCTACTGTGACCTCGTGTATCTTGTCACTTTCTTGTTGCCCCTTTGCCTCCAAAATTTTGAGTCTCTTTTTCAAGTCCATAAGGTCACTTACATAGAGCTCTGATGACCAAAGTAGAGGGGAGGAAGAGGGGTTGTAAGTATCTTTATTTTTTTATGATCCCCCCTCTCCACCTTCTTTGTCCACCACAATATTTTTTATAGGAGTCTCTATCCTATTATCTTTGATTCTTCTTTGAGCTACCTAGTAATCCGCTACATGGTTCCTTGAGTCATATATCAAGAGGTTGTTGTTAGCTGCCTTAGGAAGTATCATGATGAGCCTTTTTCCTATAGATGTTTCCTCTTACGAACTTCTCTCCGCTTTAGAATCCCCAAATATTGTTTTTTGTTCACAAAGATGAACTTATTATTTATGTTTCCTACTCCTCCCTGGAGAACCTTTGATAGGAGGGATTTCCACTCCAGACCATACGATATTGTTTGTACTCCTATTGGTTGAAGACTACCTGGAGCCCACTGTGTCAACCCTAGGTTATCCGGGTAAGGGTTTATGCTTAGTAACTGACCACTTGTGGGCCCTTGGGCCCCTATCTTAAAACTATCTATTCCCAGATCCTGAAGTTTGAGCATGGTTGTAGATAACATCTTAGCAACCCAAGAGTCCAAGCCCCAGTTTGTTTTATTCGAGACCGCAAGTTTTCGGTTTGCAGATTTGATAGGTTTGTTAAATCTTGGTTTGCAAACTTGATGTTTGAAAAAGATCTATGTTTGTTGTTTTCCAATGATTTATTTAAAGGAAAGCTGGAGAAACAAATTGCGCAAGAGACAAGAGGGAATAAGGTGGGGCAAACCTATTCTCGCAGACCGCTGGACCCACAGAAAATAAAATGATATCCCTTTCTGCTACGAATAGAAAAATAGAAAAGATTTGGTTCCAAATGCTATTTTTTTAATCGATTTTGTAAATGATGATTCTTTTATTGTTTCTAAAGAAACATAACTCTCATGCCCTGGTAAGTGCTAGTAAATCAAAATGTTGAATGTATATTTTCCCAGGTAGAAATTGATATTTATGCATGTATAGAGGCATACTCTTGTGCCAGTATGGGAAAGTTGCTTAGATAATTTTAATTATATCACTTTGTAGCTTCAAAAACGCAAATCATATATGGTAGTTTGTAATGAAGCATAGTTGTATGTTTCCTTCTTATTATTGAAGATGTAACTTTTTGTAACCTAGCAATTTAATAATTGTATGATAAAAATATGAAAAATGTTAAAACATTCTCTTTATAAATGGTATTTTGGGATTAGCATAACAAATTTGATCGTATAGAGATAGTTGTAAAGGTATCTCATTTTCAAGTCCTTGCTTTTCTAATATTTTAAATATGAAGCATCTAGAAGGTGTTGTCATAACTAACCCAGAAACTGTATCAGCAACTCAGAGCTGTCAACAGATTATTTAACTTTTTTAACTTCTTTAACATAAGTTGATGAAACAAACAAGACTAAAACTAAAATTTTAACTTCTATTGAACCCCTGTAGATATTTAACAGAAGATATCGATATGTATTCAAGTATCCAAGTTTAGCTCAATGCTATAAGATTTTAAATGTGCTATATAGAAGTCCATCTTATTCGCATAAATGCCTTCATTAACATATAACAAGAAAAAAAATCCGCTATGCCTCCCGTTGTTGTTTCTCGCTTGACGGGTTTGAAATATTTTGCAAGAGCGCTGCCTCCTGGGGCTAGTTCAGGGGTTACCGGTGGGGGTGGGCCTCCTATGGTGCTTCAGCAGTCTTTTACTGAGATTGGGACCTGTGGCCTTGCTGGTTCTGCCTCTTATGCAGATGTGGATGCTTTTGAAGCAGATATTTCCTATGATCTTCCTATTCCTGGGAGAGGAGGCTACCGTTCCAGATCTGTAACGCATGTCTCTGTAAGTGACCCCTTAGTGGTAAATATGGAGAATGAAATAGTTGATGAGATATTTAATATTGTAGAGGACTATTCCTCTAATGCTGCGATATTTAGATTTAGGCGTTTTTGGCCCTCTCTATCGGACCTACATGCTTGGATTTCCAAATATTGGGAGCCTATTTTATCTGATTCTGTTCAGATATTCCCTGTGGCAAAGGGTTTTTGTATCGTAAAGTTTGACAATGTTGAAGATAGGAACACTATTTTGTGTGATAGTTGTTTCTCTTGGGTCGAAGCTCGTTTCCCCCTGATGGCCAAACCTTGGCATCACGATTTTGATCCTCTTAGTGAGTCTTTTAATAAAATACCCTTATGGGTGAGGCTTCTAAATCTTCCCCTGCATCTTTGGTTGGATTGTTATATTATGGTGACTGATCAGGAAAGTGATTTACCTTTTAAGTGATTTACGTTTCTGCAAGGCGTGGGGTTCAGGTGTCACCCTGGGATTGAGTAGACATTGCACATGCAGTGGGAGTCGCTAGCAGGTATATGAGTCGCCCTGGGATTGAGCATTGGAATGCAATCAAATGGATTCTCAGATATTTGAGAGGTACATCTAATAAGTGTTTACACTCTGGGGGCTCTACTACTATTGTTCATGGTTATGTTGACTCAGATTTGGCAGGAGATATAGATACCATGCGGATTACTACAAGTTATGTATTTACTGTTGGTGGGACAACAGTGAGTTGGATTTCTTGGTTACAAAAGGTGAATATTTTATCCACTACAGAGGCAGAGTATGTTGCTGCTACTGATGCAGCCAAGGAGATTATATGGCTTCAATTCTTTATGGAAGAATTGAGACATCCACAGGCGGATAACTCTCTGTATTCAGACAGTCAGAGTGTCATTCATCTTGCGAAGAATTCAGCTTTGCATTCAAAGACAAAGCACATACAATTGTGGTATCATTTCATTCGGTTAGTTTTGGATGATGGGCAGTTAAAGTTGGAAAAGATTCATATAGATGATAATCCAGCAAATATGTTTATAAAGGTTGTAACGAGGGAGAAGCTGAATTCTTGTTCAGTTTCAGTTGGTCTTCTAGATTGAATAGTCTAAGAGAACGACAGAGTCCAAGAAGGTTGGATCCAGTGGGAGCTTCACAGGGTAGTGGTTTAGCTACAAGATCAGTCTCCAAGTGGGAGAATTGTTGGTTTATGTGGAGTCTGATCAGTCCCCCAGTGGGAGATTGTTATATTATGGTGACTGATAAGGAAAGTGATTTACCTTTTTGCAAGGTGTGGGGTTTGGGGCATCGCCCCAAGCAGGGGTTTGGAGGCGGCGGCCCCCAAGAAAAAAAATTTGAGTCTTATTTTCGGCCAATTTCTTAACCAACATGTTCTAACCCTAAAGCAGCATAAATTTGTATAAATTGGATTAGGGTTAGGGTTTCATTATTATGTTGTATGTTTTACGGCGGTATTGAGCTGTGAGGGATCTGCGCATTGTGATCTTATTGTAATCACTGGATAAGAATAATATTGGACTTTGTTGTTTGGTGGACGTAGCCCAGGGATTGGGTGAACCACGTTAAATCTTTGTGTCTTGTGTTCTCTTCTGGTTTGGTTTATTATTCTTTGTTATAGATTATATTTCTGCATGTAACTGTTATTTCTACCTTGTTAATCCTAACATGGATTCTATTATGGAATCTGTAGGAGAGGCTTTTGGGGATTTTCATATGGTTGATGCGGTATCCACTAACATTTTCCACTCGATGTATGCTCGTATCCTAGTGGAGGTTGATGTTTCTAAGGGTCTCCCTGAGAAGATAACTTTGGTGTCTCCTCAGGGATCTTGGATCCAAACTCTAGATTATGAGTGAATTTCATTCAGATGTAGAAAGTGCCACAAAACTGGCCATATTTCTGCCCGGTGTTTATTAGATAGGTTAAAATTGAAGAAATCACCTTCTTGGTGGGTGGGCGTTGCTGACCACCATTATACGTTGAAAAAGTTTTTGGGGATGAGAGTATGTGTGGATGCCCTTCTCGGGATAATCACGCTACTAATGATCCTATTGATTTTGTCTTGGATGTTGTCTTGGTTTAGATAGTTGATGTTGTCCTTTCAGGTGTTGCAACTATTGTTTCTGTCGGGATTGATAATGTTGTCTCTGGTTTAGCTGTCTTGCCAGTTGTTGTTGGTGTTGTGGTTTCTGATGCCCTAGTTTCTCCAGGAGGATTTGGGGAATGGTGTTATCCTTGTCCCAGCTGGGAATGCTCGGGTGGCCAGCCTTACTTCTCGAGTCTTGGGCTCTTCTGCTAATTCTTTGTCTTGGCAAAATGCAACTATGAAAGTGGAGGAAGGATGGACAACAATTAAAGGAAAGAAATTAAAGTCTCCCAATCCTCCTTTTGATATGAGTTTACGGTCACATAAGGGTGGGCTTAAATTATTTTCTTGATTACCCTTTTCTTTGGACTACTAGTCTAGTCTTGGTTTTTTTATTGTGGGAACGATTGTTTGTTCCCTTTGGTGTGTAAGGTGTAGTTTTAGAATGAGCTAAATTCGACAAAATGATCCGGCCATGTATAGATAACCGCAAAAATACTCAATGAAACTGTGGCAAGTGGCCTACCTCAATATTTTGTTGAAAATGCGTCATGTTGTCAACGATGACTATGAGTGAAAATAGAGAAAGGTTGCAGGGAATATATTACGAAACCCTACCAAAGCAGAATTAGGGTTCGGATTTATGTTTCCACCCCTAGGCTGAGCCTTCACCAAAACAACTTCGTTCTCTTCCTCAGCTACAACAGCCCTCATATGCACATTGTTACGAGTATCAATAGGTTCTGATTGATCGTTAGGGTTGACAAAATTATTAGGTTTCGAACAATTTCGGTGACTCCTGTACTTTATGACACATTTAGGATTAGTTTTTTTCTCCAAATCTACAACAATGGCTTCCTGCTCTACCTGAGCATGGCCCTTGAGCACTTCAGTACGCAGTATAGGCATCCTTCACCCATACAGATTTTCTTCCCTCCCCGGATTTCCCCACTCACATCTCTTCTTCCCCTCACAAAATCTAAACACCATAGAACAAGATAAACAAAAACTCTAACCGATCAAAATAACTTCAAGCCTTATAAAATCCTAGTTACCATTAAAATGCAAGACTCCAACTTGCAGAATGATTATGGCTTTTTCCCAATTTCAATTAAATCTATCCTGGATTTGGAGACTGAGTATGAAAATAACAAATAAAAATAAACAAAACCTACCTAAAGCTGATTTGCGCAGAAATGGCTTGCAAAAGTGGGTATTTTTTCAGGATATGGCAATTTTTTTTCTCGATCGAACAATTTCCATGTAGATGATAACCAAATCCAAATAGTTGCGGTTGATATGCTCTGGAAATTTGGTAGTTTAGCGTCCACCTCGAATCATGCTAATAGAATGAAAGTGATAGACCATTGTGGTTATTTGCAGTTTTAGCGATGAGTGAGGAGGCATAGGAAATGTATGATTGTCAAAAATCTTCTCAAATCCACAAAGGATATCAATTTGATGACAAACGTTAATGTTTCAATGACAAGCCAGAGATTGGTGAGATGATCGATGGCAAAAATTAATATTTAAAAGTTAAACTGCGCATAACTGAGAAGCCCCTAACAACTTCCGTATCAGAAAAATAGGGTTTTCGGTGGTTTTCGAGCATAACACAAGTTTGGAGGTCGTTTGACAATTTTTCTCTCGTACGGTCACAGGCGACTCGCAGGGAAAGCTTGTCGTCTAATTATGTCAAGATTTCGCCTAATTATGTCAAGATTATGGTTATTAAATGGAAGATTACATGTTTCAACTTTCACAACTATTTCACATTTACAAATTCTTTATCTAATTCTAATTAGGCCCCGTTTGTTTGGGGAATTGGAATTTGACTCAAAACCTTATTATCACAAAATCATGTTTTGAAATCCCGGTTTTGCATCTTGGGGAATTGGAATTTGACTCAAAACCTTATTATATCAAAACCAGGATATGATTTCTAATTCCATCTATTAGTAGGAAGATGATGCCACTCATTTTGGTGTCTAAACCTGGTTTTACTTGACAAATCCAGAATTGCAATTTAGAAAAACAAACAGCGGATTTGCAAAAACGAGAAGTGTCACTCCCAAAACCGGGAAGTGTCACTTCCAATTCCGTTTGGTAGCTGGAATATGCCTAGAATTGGCATTATCTAATTCCCAATTTTGTTTCTTCCATGTTTGTGTCCATCCAAAAAAATTGGAATTGGAATTTTGAAATTCCAATTTTGCCCCAAAATGGGCATGCATCTTCCACCCAAATAGGTGGAATTGGAATTTCGAATTCCAATTTTTATAAAACCAAATTTAATATCTCGTCGGATCCGTGACTTCTCCAAACCTTCATTCTGAAACACATTGGTATATTATATTGCTATTTACACACGTGTGTGTATATACACACGTGTGTGTATATACACACATGTAGGAGTATATGCATACACATGTTTGTGTATGTGTGTATATACACACACGTGTGTATACACACACATGTGTATATACATACAGGTGTGTGTATATACACATGTATGTGTGTGTGTGTATATACATAGGTGTGTGTATATACACATGTGTGTGTGTGTGTGTGTGTATTCAAATAAATTAAGAAATAAACAATTAAAAATTCTTATGCATCTTCTTAGTCATCTTCCGGGTGAACCAAACGGGTCCAGCCCATATTCCGGAAATCATTTTCAGGATAAGTATCTTCCAGAATTGCAGCATCTTCCAGAATTGACTATATCCGTCATTTGGTATTCCAACACCCAAACGGGCGAAAGAACACAAGTATGTTTGGTATTTATTGTTTTATGCATTGCCAATTTGAGTTTCTAGAATCTAATTTTGTTGTTGGTCAAAATCAAATATGAAAATAAAGGTTTGATGTGTGAAAATCTTATGTAAAAATAATAATAGTTTTATGACTATTTAATTTCAATATTAATAATCTAATCAATTATATTATGCATATGCATGTATTTGTGAATGTTGATACTTTTTATTGTATCAAAATAATATATCTTATCAACAACTTAAAATTGAAGAATCCAACTTATTTGATGATGAACATTAAATTAAAAGGTGAGAAAAATCTTTCTTTATATTTTATTTAAAACAATTATTTGATAGATTATAGTGTATAAATTGATATTGATTTTAAAAGAAATTAAGCATGGTATTCTTCATCATGATCAATTGTGTAAACAGGTTTGAGTTTACATCAACAATCTAATCAATTTTTATGCATATATTTGTAAACGGTTTTTATTTGATATTATTTTGACTTACATTTAAACATATTACTATGTTTGTAAATGACTTTTAATCTATATAAGTTTAACTGTCATGAAAATTATAACATGCCAATAGCTTAAATTAAACAATAGAACTTTCATCATGGTGGCGGCCAAATGAAAATGTGATTATTTTTCTTTGTATTTTACAAGAAAATTTTATCTAAGAAATTGTAATGCAAAAATTTGTTATTGATTGTTTTGATTAGATAAACACAGAAGAGGGCCTAGACCCACTACACTTTAGGCATCAAGGCAAATGGGATGCGCCAAAAGGCTTAAAAAGACAAATCACTAGGAGGAGAAAACAACAAGACTCACAAGTAGTGAACCTAACTTGAAGCTTTTGACTGGAATGACTAACTAGTGTGAGACAAGGGTGATGACCCAAAATAGAGATTACATTGCATAACCAACAAGTTTTGAAAGGAACCTTGAAACCTTGAACAAATATCTTGAATTTTTAAAAACACAATCAAGGACGGGGACAACAAAGAATCCAAAATAAAGTAGTTAAAAGATAGTTTCCAACAAAAATTGAACCACGAAGAAGAGACTTGGTATGGAAGAAAGATTTAGTTTTAGAAAGAACAAAAGAAAGAGAATAGAACGTGAGGGAAAAAAGTCCATCTCACAAAAGAAGAATGTCCCCCATAGGAGAAAAGTGGCCTTTCAACTACATCCTAGAGACAAGATCCATATTGGCCATGTCACTGAAGCCACTTCTATAGGATTAGCAAGAACTAAAAATCCACTCAAACCTCAACACCAACCTAGTTAGAAGCTCAAGAAAAGGAAGAATTTGCTACTTTGAGGGGCCTCAACAATTGTATAAGCTAGAGCCACCTCTATAGGATCAACTACAACAAAAATGTCGACAAACTTGCAACACTAGCTAGTAGAAAAGACCATATAAGGCAAAAACCCTTGATTCCAAAGGGCTCCATCGAACCCCAGAGTGGCCTCCACCTCAAAAAGAGACACCAATAAGAGCTCTGGCAAGGAAACAATCTGCACCTTAATAGGAGACTCAGTATATTCCCACCCAAAAAAGCAATTGGGGAAAAAGCACAAGGGACAATTGCAAGCTGCCTTCAACCATCAAATCAAATCTGCTAACTCCACTTCACAATGAGATGGCCCCTGCTAAGTTCTAACTACGTTCCAAGGGGAATTGATGTGGAAAACCTTGGTGGGAAGAGTCATTGAAACCCCGCCCCACATCCTCTTGGAAACCGTAGAAACACTCGCACTAGCATCAACTTTCTCAAAACTACTCATAACAAAGTAATACACTCTATGAGCCATAAAGTCTAGACGATAGAGAACGCCACAAAGAGCTCCACTCACAAGCATGTGTTTGAAGATAATGGAACCCTTAAGGTGCAAAGTAGTAGTAGTAAGCCCAAAAGTGGCCTCTTACACAACACAAACCACCAAACACAGAGATAAGGACTTAACATTAACACCAACAATGACAAGGAACGCGATAGCTGCATCACCAGGGAGAACACAGTTTATCCCTCAGTTACCAATAAAGCCTTCAATGACAGTAGAGTGCACATCCACTCCGACAACCCTAGTAGGGAACCCCTTAAAAGATTCAAGGGATAGGACAGTAGGGGTGAAACAACCCTCCATAAACATAAGTGTGGCCCTATGAAAAGTGCAACAAAAGCCAGAGCCAAAAGACAATCTGCTTTAGCAAAAATAGGGGCTTTGAGCCCACACGAAACACTTCTATCAACCACATGGATAATGCACATAGCCATATAAACCCTTTAAGAATGCACCTTCGGCACCCCACACAAGCACACTAGAGTAGCAATATCCACATCTAGAGAAGCTTCCTAGTCATCATTCACTTCTTCCCCCTCTACAACTCCAACATTTGAAATTTCACCGCCTCTCCTGTTCGTGCTCATTGCCCCTTGATATCTTGTTATTCATTGTTTAATTTTTAAACATTTATTATTTAAATAAAGTACTGAATAAATAATTTCTAAACAAAAAATCCTTACAATGTAATTTTTTCCTCATTATTAAACCTCCATTTCTAAGCTATTTCTCTATAGAAATATTGTTTGCATGGGTTTAGGGATGGCTTTTAACTTCTTTGATTATTTTGTTTTAAAACACATTTTGTAAAATCTGGTAGTAGTTGGACATTATCTTCTAACCATTGAATTTCTAACTGGTGATTAGGCTGCATCCATAGTTTGTCATTTCCTTCTTGACCTATTTTGTTTTCAAATTTTTTTAAAGGGACAATAAATTGTTTATGTGCTTGAAGCTTTTTGGAAGGTTATTATTTGTTAAGAAGCTTTTGTCTAGTGTTTAGAAGATTTTAATTGCTCGTCTACATATCGCTTTTTCTCTGTACATTGGGCTAATGGTCAAGCAATGGTAGTCGTTCACTGGTTTATTTTGCTAACTTTTTCAGTGTGGGTTTTTTCTATATAGTATGCCACTCTTTTTAATGGTAGATGTTCACCGGTTTGTTTTGCTAACTTTTTCAGTGTGGATTTTTTCTACATGTATGGTTGTCTTAAGGTACACCACCTTTTTAAAATGGATATCACTTGGCATATTTTACCTTTTTTTTTAAAATATAGGTATGCTAGTTAGGTTTTATATTGACATCGTATATCAGAATCTAAACATTAAATGCTGTTAAAAAAAGCTGGTATAACCTCCAAATTATCTGCAGGAGGTAGAAATCTGTTTGTTCTGAGGATGGTAATTATTTAATTAAAAGAATCTTACATTGAATCTGGTGTGATGACTGAATAGGAGGAGCAAAGTAACCATGAGAAAACCACCAAATTTGTATTGAACGAATGAAGGGATTTTAATAACTCCACAAGACCAGCAGTCTAAGGGACCAGGAATCACTTCCTTAACAATCTTCAAGTTTTGCAGTAGGAGCAAAAGTGAGGGAAACCAAGACTGACAAAATTTCATAAGAGCACTACTACAGGTGATCAACAAAGCATCCACTTACTGGTGTGTGCTTGTATGCAAGTGAGATGTGCAACGGCCATGTCTCTTATGTCATTGGCATTGTGGATGACTTGAAGCCTCTACAAACAACCTAAGCAAGCATTAATAAGATAAATGAAGCTCAGAAGAAGCATATTAATCTCCTTCATAATCAAGTTCACACAGACAATGCTCCTCATGATTAGGTAGGGTAGCCATTACACTCACTAATTTGTAAATCCATTCTCAAGAGCATATATATTCATAAATTTCCTTCAGACCAATTTCAGTCATATGTCAATGGTATATAAAACAGGATCCAAGATCAGAAAGCATCCCAGAAAAAAGAATAAATCATATAAATAAATTGAAATATATGATAGACGCAGATATACTACATGGCTGTTAACATCAAACTTATGGAAAGTAAAGTTCCAATTTTTTTTTCAAGTTCTGTAGTTTCCTGATATTTACTTGCATATTCAACTTTCAACATACTGTCCCTCACAACTACAACTGAAACATATCGATGTAGTGGAGTGGAGTGGAGTGGAGCAGGAGCAGGGGCAGAAGCAGGAATTTTAATTCCACAGTGGGCAGGAAGACCTTCATTGGCGGCGAGGCCAAGGATGATCCTAACAATGCAGATAAGAATGAGTGGTCTAGAGCCTGGGACAAGGAGGACAAGATGCTACTTGATTTGCTGATTGAGGCTCGTTAGGAACACTAGCCTGTCTCCCATGTGACCATTAGAAAGGATATTGAGGAGGTCTTCACTGATACTTCATGTTGCAGTTCGACAAAGGATCTGTGGAAGGGCTTTCTGCTCTTCCCAGCAGATGTTTTATTCAACCCAGATTCAACATTGCATGCTTCTGACCTTTGCCTAGGTGAAGCTCCTCCTGCCTTGAACGAATCATGTGCCATTTTGAGGGTCCCTGATGCTATAATAGACAGAACTTCTACCAACACAGAGAATGTCCTCATTGAGAGATCCTCAAGCTTTAGTCTGAATATTGATGTTGTTCAAAGCTGGGTTCTTAAAAGATGAAGTGTGCCCGGTCAAATTCGGGTGGCTGACATGACAAATGGATTTTTCTTATTCTCTTCCCAAGCTCTGGAGGAAAGAACATGAATTTTGTGAGGTCTTCCTTGGTAACTCTGATCTTTCATTGAAAAGATGGTCTACTTGATTTGGCAGCTGCTGTCTAGGAAAACTTTAACAGAGTCACTATTTTAATTAGGCATCCAGGGCTTTCTTTAGAATAATAGGAAAAAGAGATTATACAAAATATAGCCAAATTCTCTTTGTCAGTATTATCTCTTGATAATGTCATGCAATTTATGAAAGGTTTAGTTTTTGATAGATTTTGTGCAAGTGTTGATGCTGATAAGGTGCTGCCAACATCATAAAATTGTGTTCCAAACTTGGTGTTTGCAAGTAGAGAACCTATTAGGAGTCCTCCTTGTATGTTTGCCTGCATTGCCATAAAGTTGGGTACTTTCCCTATTCATGACAAAATATCAAAGAGAAACACCATGTTCAGATAAAGGGTATCATGAATCCTCCCGAGCATGGGAAGGGTGTCAGAATGTTGTTAAAGAGCATTCTGATATAAGGTATGAAGGAAAGGATTTGGACATCACAGTTATGGTCCAGTTGGGGATGTGTGGAGATCTCCCTTTAAAGACGAGAAAACCAGATGCTATGACTAAGTGACTTTAGGTTGAGCCTGGCTCTTCTTTGAAATAAGGCAAGATGGTCCATTCAGGTCAGGCTTTGACTCCAATTCAAAGTTCTTTGGCAAGGTTTGGTTTTAAAACTCCACAATTGTTGTTATGGATGTCTCTCTGCAGTGGCCTTGCTGCTTGTTTCTCAGGGACTTCTTTGGTTTTAAGGCTCATTCTTTGTTGGTTCTTGTCTCATGTTGTTGCCTTTTCTTGATATTCAAGATTTTGGGATCCTTTCAAAACCCTCTTCCAGTTCATAGCTCTAGTCAGAAGTGTTTATCTAATAAAAAACAGTCCCTCATCTTAAAAAGGTGTGGCCAAATCAACAAAAATCAGCAGCTTAGTGTTTATTATTCTTGGAGATAGCAAATGTGAGTGAAATCAAAGATTGGATAGGCCACAATAGTGGCATGCCACTAAAATATAAAAACTAGCCTTGAATTAGGTGTTATTACAAGGCAAAGTGGTAACAAGGCTTTGTTATTTAGCCCAGGACTGCAATTTCAGTATTATCTCTGAAATCCGATTCAGTGCAAATGATTTCAACTGCACTACTAATAATTAAAGCATATCACAGATTTTAGAAAAGATCTATCCAACAAAAAGA
Source organism: Thuja plicata (assembly GCA_018584345.1). Lineage (NCBI taxonomy): Eukaryota > Viridiplantae > Streptophyta > Pinopsida > Cupressales > Cupressaceae > Thuja > Thuja plicata. Next base: position 1,470,086 of record MU225272.1, on the reverse strand, counting down.
TTTCACATTGAAGAGATGTGTTTGTATCATATGTGTGCATGGGAGAGATGTGCAAACACATACACATGCATCCAAACATGGCAGTAGCACACAAATGAGGTGATCCATCTATTCAACTTCAGAACTTCTCTATATATATGGATTTATTTTATTAGGATAATGACTAGCAGAACATCATGTTGTGAACAATATTTTGGAATTAATAAAACATAACATAAGTCATTTACAAAGTTGGAACATCCTTCTTTATGGATCCCTGCAGCTTGAACTCCCAGGAAATAACCATAAAATCTCCACTTACAGGAGCATTCAAGAAAGCAGACTGTGAGACAAAAACATGTGAAGCTGCAAACTTTTAGGCATGTGTAGGGAAACGGCAATGATGAAGAGAAACAGAAATGTCAAGTTCAAGCCAGCTTGTCAAACAATAGGATCCTCCAGTGTTGCATTCACAAAATCCATAATATGGGGGTAACGGAGTTTCTCATCAAGCTGTGCTTGAGCCCAAATTAGCATCTTTAGGAGATTTGGAAGTTTAGGGTCTGCAAAATTTACCACAATAAAATGGAATATAAGTATGGTACAGATTAGAATAATATAAACTAAAACTATTGCATAGAGAGTGCAAAGGTAAGGACTGCCAGGAAAAGATCAACAAAACAAAAACATGAAATGACCAAACCATTCAAACATGCATACCTTTTTCACGATTTTGACTTGTAAGAATTGCAGCATTCAATTCACTAGCTGTCTTTTGACGCTGAGAAATGTCTAAAAATTCTCCAACAGGGCAAGATGATGGATCTTCAAAGGCTAGCAATGCAACAGTGCGCTCAACTTCTTCCAGGAAGTCATGCTTTATGCAAGTAATAATATCATAAAATATCAGTTCCTGAGGCTAGTACATAATCAGCAAATCACCTAAACTTGAAGATAGAATCTTTAAGAGTGCTATATATATTCATCTGATATCTAATGAATAAAGCTGAATTTTCTAGTACTTTCATCAATTCTCAAGTTGACCTATTCTAAATCACAAACTGTATTAAGATTGTCTATGTTCCATAGAAGCAAACATCTGCAAAAAATCACAAAAATCGTGATTTTTATTAAATTGGTTCGCAAACAATTTCTTTAAAAAATCATGATTTTAAAAAAGCATTGGCTCAAAAAAATTGCAATTTTCAATGATTTGTCGCATTTTAATCACGTAAAATCCCAAAAACACGATTTTTCGGGTTCTAACATGATTTATGATGCATGAATTTGTTTAAATGTGATTCAAACGCGGAAATCACTATATATACTCGTGATGATACAAACAAGGAAAACAAAGGGTTGATCGGTAGAAACCTCACTGCTTGTATCATAGATTTATGCCATCGTCATGGTATCTTCCAATAATCTAAGTATATTTTTTTTTAAATTTATTCTTTGTCCTATCAAGCATCTCACTCGTGGTCACCGTTCCTGAAATATTTTGTTCAATTCCTTGGACAAGATGTCTTTGTTGAATAGGACTGAAGCCTTGTGTGAATGGAGAACAATACATTCATGGTCCCAAAAATGTGCCTATAACAAATATTCAAGGTCTAAAAAGGCAGCTCGACCCTTCATTAAGTGTGACTTTCTCCAACATGATACAAATTTTATCAAATCTTTCTTGTATTGAACATATCTAGTTGTCATTTATTTATGTACCTAATTCTATATGGTTGCTATTGTTAGGCTCAAACACATCATATAGGGGACTAAGGCAATTTGTTAAAGAGCATCAATGTTTCCTCATGTTCCCTATGTTTCAATTTAGGTTTCTGAAATTTCTGGAGTGAAATGCCTATTTTGTAAGCGAGATCAGGTTCAACAAGTGAGAATGGAACTTTCCAAAATATTGTAGAGCCCTTGGAGTAGAAAACATTAGCTCCCCAAAAGTGATGCAATGCCCAATACCCATTATTGCAATGCCCTTACACTACAACAACCCCTTTCATTGCACAACCCAACTTTCTCAAAAATTTCCCTAATAGCTTCCAAATTCATGCTAACGTTTCTTCAAGACCTTCTAAAGCCAATTTCGGTTCTAGATTTGACAAAATACTTGTACATGCATGCCTTTTCTATTGTTCTATCATTTTAATAAGAATTTCCCAATTTTATGATCCCTTCTCCATTTCCTAGCTCATAAATTTAATAATGTAAATCAAATTGTAGTGCTTCCATCGTTGTGCTTCAATAAGCAAATTCGGTTTATGCTAATAATAATAAAAGAAACAATATATCTGTCCTAATGCAACCTACAACTTAATGTTTCCTTTTTGTCCATGCAGCAAAGAAGGGGGAACATAAGGGGTTCCTTCTATTATTACACTAGTGTCATAGGTTTGGTTAACACGGAAATTAATATCACAAAGAGCCTCACATAGGACAATATGAAAAGGAGAAGAATCATTAGGTAAGGAAAAGGAAAAAAAATGAAGGGTTGCCTCATTTAAGACAATCCTAGGAGGGAAGAATGAATTACTAATAGAATGGATGTTCATATTTAGAAATTATATAGAAAAAGAGTGAAAAGTTATTTAAATGTTACAGTTAACTATATTTATTTCTTGTTGCATGATACTAGTTCATATTCATGTGATATGAATGTAAACAACAAAAACCTATTTCCTACAATTCATGGGTTAAACTCTATTTTAGTTGCTCTGTATATCTCTATGCTATGGAAATGCACTTAAATTTCAGAAAAAGGCAGTTTTTTTCTCTTTTTCTACAATTTTTAACCTATGTTTTTTAAATCTGATTTTTTTCAAAAATCTTACACTTCTGGTTTGCCGATCTTTTCCCTAAACTGTATTTGCTGCTGTGGGACTCTATTCCACAGATTGGTAAAAAATCAACTAATACAAGGAATATAGGGGAATGGATTTTTAGTATTATAGCTAAGCCATAGGTAGTTTCTCAAGTCACCGCTGCGCACAACAGCAATTGGTGTATGAGACCTCCCTTGTGGAAAACCAAAAGGGAATAGTTTGTTGTCGGGTGTAATGTACGGATGTATCGGTTGGGAATTAGTTACGTCCGGAGGCTAGGGAGTTGCGCACGGGTGTGAACCGTCGCGTCCCTTCGGACCTTTATATACTCGTCTTACCTTCGGGTAAGGCATCTTGGACAGACTATGTTGTAATCACTTGCTTGGAATAAATATACTACTTGTCCTTTACTTTATATATTCATGTTCTGTGCATACTACAATTAGACCAGGTTACCCCAGCGGGTAAACATTTGGCGCCGCTGCCTAGACGAACTCGAAACTGGATGGCGTACGGAGACAATGGGATTGTCTGTTGATGAAATAAACCCCGAAGCAGATGATGCACGTACAAAGCTGTACGAAGGGGAGGATAACCAAACAAGGGAATTCAGGATTTTATTGCAGGCGGCAATAGAAACGTAAGTTCGTAGGGAAGCATACGAAGCGGAAGTCCCACAAGGTGCCGTGTGGTCAACCATTGAGGCCAACCCTGCAGCCAACCGACTGTTAAACCACCTCCCACGGTTGTTAGCACAAGTCTGGTTGGCACAACGCGCTCGTGTGGAGGAAAGTGCTCGGAAAGAACGACGGCAAGCCATCCTCCGAGAGTATCATGAACGGGAGCGTACACGTCTCGAAGAGGAACGCGATGGCAAACGCCGTCGGGAGTAAGAGTATGTAATGATGACCAAAGGGCGAAGGGACACTGGAAAATAAGAATGACAAGGTCATTCATCTCAATATTGTAATAAGACTTATGAATGAATAAAAAGTGTCCATTTATTTTGCAAAACATTGT
>MU225272.1:1445347-1462651 GCA_018584345.1 Thuja plicata | reverse complement strand
TTGAGGCCTTAGAGCGGGACCTGGCTCAGCGTACTGAGGAGATAGCTCGCCAGCGGGCTGAGCGCCAGGAGTTGGTGGCGCAAGTAGAAGCTGCCAGGACAACACAGTCAACTATGGAGGCACAGCTTGCCCAGGAGCGCCTTTCTTTTGCACAGCAGTTGGAGGAGTTATCGGCCGAGCGGAGTGCCTTGGCAACTTCTCTCACACAAGCTCAGGAGGCTGCGGACCAGAAGGAGGACTTGTTGGAGGCTGCCATGATGGTAAAGAATGCCCTGGAACACCGTATGATTGCAGAGCGGGATTTGAGGGCTCGGACGGAGCAGGTCTACGCGTTGCGAGCTCAGTTAGCATCTTCCACTTCAGGGACGCCCTCTCAGCCCTCTTCGCAGTTGTGATTACTTGGTTCTGGTTATTTTGTTGTGTAGTCGTCGGAGACGACTTGTTTTTTGGGGGGGGATGATGTTGTCGGGTGTAATGTACGGATGTATCGGTTGGGAATTAGTTACGTCCGGAGGCTAGGGAGTTGCGCACGGGTGTGAACCGTCGCGTCCCTTCGGACCTTTATATACTCGTCTTACCTTCGGGTAAGGCATCTTGGATAGACTATGTTGTAATCACTTGCTTGGAATAAATATACTACTTGTCCTTTACTTTATATATTCATGTTCTGTGCATACTACAATTAGACCAGGTTACCCCAGCGGGTAAACATAGTTTTCCACTTAGAATACCAATATAGATGTGAACTTGATTCTGAAAATGTTAACTACAGCAGTACACAGATATGGAACTAGTTTATAAATCTTCAAATATTTTTTCTTTACAAGAGTTCTAGTTAAAGAAACACAAATTGTATTTGTTTTGGTATCACCAATACATAGACCCATAGTTCACCAACTTGGCGAGTACTTGTAAGTTTTTTTTCTGTCAGCAAGTTTTAGCCACATTTACTCACTGAATCCCTGTGCCAAAAGATATCAAAAAACTTAGTGAATCCAATTGCTCGACTCATCATGCTAGAAACGTGCAGCAAAAAGAGAAATACCCTTAGCTGACTTCACCATCTCTATATTGGGCAATCCTTATCAACATAGAAAGAAGCTCGGCACTATAATATTCAAGACTCAATGCAAAGGCAAGAAGATGTAGTGGGGTGGTCATTTTATTCCATCTCTCTTCAAAAAAATTGTGTAGTTGTTTGAAGAAAGTTTCTTAAAGATCTTGCCTTTTTGCATTTATGATGGCTTTCATCTTCTCAATCATTGAGTCAATGTCATCATATATCTCTCACAAGAAGGCCTATCCATGTTGGTATAATAGATCTGCTCAATATGGGCTTCAAGAAACTAAGAAAATATTCAACATGATCCAAACAAATGTCATCTAGCATCATTCACTTTACACTTGTAGTGCTAGATTGCCTCCATATGGACCAATTTGGGCTGATGACCATGATAGAAAGTGCCTGCCAAACCTTCAGAAGTCCTCTCAAGACAATTGTGTTGAAGGCAAAACAGGTCTCAACAACCTATTTGAAAATTAAAACTAAAATTAAATTAAGAAATTTACTAAAGTAAAACATATTTTATCAAAATAAATATTATTTCTTTACTTACCTTCAAGTTCAACAGCTCCAATTTTGAGAATGTTTTGAATATGCCTTGTGACATATGGTGTTTGGTGATGAACATTTGGATCTCTTTGGCCTCAACATACGTATGTTTGGTCCAATCAATTTTGGTGCCTATTTTTTGTAGAATAAAGTTGAGAGAGTCAACAACACAAGGTGTCCAAGATATGTGTGAATAACACTCGAGAAATAAATCAACTGCTCTACAATTTTGGCAGTCTGTTATGACTTAAACGAAGTTTCAAGCCACACTTCCTCAATGGTTGTCATGAGAATGTTAAAAATAGATGTGAAACGACTGAGCCAATTTTCTACACCATAATTTTGCACTTTGCCCCAAGGTTTAATGGATAGGCATTTTGTCAACAGTTTGTATGCACTCTCTTGTGAAGATTCTGATATGCAATATTCACTATGCTTGGTATATTGGTTTTGTAGCTCAATGATCTTAGATTAACATTCATAAACTATACTTGCTTATTCATAGGCAACATAAGAAACAGTTGTACTAATCACTATAGCTGATAACATTTAATATTTTCATGCAACAGACTGCTGTACAAATAGCAGATTACAGAGATAAACATTTATAAATTTCTGACCTCAATGATCAGCAAGATTTGCCTTTTATGTGTGAGCTGGAAACAGCATTAAATACCAATATTTCACCTCTTGGTGAACTGCATCCAACGTAAGGGCCTGCACCTGATTTCTGATGCTCACAACTTCACACCTAGGTCCAAAAATATGGTGTCTAATATTCAGCTTGTAATATTACCAGTAGATGGCGCCTAGAAGAATATCCAATAAATAACTTTCCATCAAAAATCCAGAGAAACAATAATTTACCATTTGCCTGCAAAACCTCTGATAAATAATTTAATCTTCAATCATTCAACTCCTACATGAAACTTGTGTGATTCCACCTGCAAAACGGCTAAGGTAGATATCTCACTACTGAAACCAATTCCCTAAGGGTTTTCGTCCTAGGGTTTGTTCTCACAGAAAGCTTCAAGCCTTCACAAAAGAAATTAAGTCCAGCTTATGCAAATGAGCTCTCCAATCCCCTTTTATATTTTCCAATAGAAATTTCCCGAATGTACTTTTAATTTCCTGCTCAAATATAACATTTAAAACACTTTTACAAATTGAATTTATAGTGTTTGCCTCTTCATCACTTAATTAAATTAATCAAAATAAAGTCATCCAATTTTTTACTTTATTGGACATAAGTCGATTAATTGATTTATTCGTTATCAAAACCTGAAATTAGCCTACACAATCCACTGCTCTAAAAAACATTGCTCCTTTAGGGGACACTACAACATTGATTGATGGTTGATTTCTATTAATGTAATATTGTTATATTTCTAATTTAATGGTCACTTAATGTACCTTAGTTAGATAAGTTAGTTTCTATTTCTAGCTTGTGTTAACGATTGTTTCGTTTAGAAATATCGTTCTTGTAATTCCTTTAAATGGAGGACTGCAATTGTTTTTGGCCTTGAAGATCATGGATTATTTCACCTAATTGATACTGGAGAGTCTCAGGAAGTTGCAATGGCTGCGAAGATTTCATCCATTAGTTCTCTTTGGCATCAACGGTATGGTCACCTCAACCTACACTCTCTTAGTTGGCTCGAGAGAATCTGGTGAATGGCTTACCTTAGATTCAGTCACAAACACATGCCATTTGTGAAGTTTGCCAGGCAGGGAAGCGGCATCGCACTCCATTCTTAGATGGAGACTCTTGGAGAGCATCCAAAGTCTTGCAGCTGGTTCATGCAGATGTTTGTAGACCAATGAATACTGCATCGGTCACTGGTGCTAGGTATTTTCTTTTGTTTGTAGATGATTTCAGAAGGAAAATGTGGGTGTTTGTCCAGCAAGAAAAATCAGATGTGTTTAATGAATTCCAGAAGTTCAAAGCATTAGTTGAAAAAGAGTCAAGATGTCAGATCATTACTCTTAGGTCAGATAATGGGGAGGGGGGAAATTTTGTTCCAATAAATTCTCCGACTTTTGTGCTAAACATGGTATTAAGCACCAGCTTACCACACCCTACACCCCTCAGAAGAATGGTGTTGTTGAGAGGAGGAACCATACTATTACGAAAATGGCTCGGTCAATGTTGGAGCATAGACATGTCCCTAGGAAGTTTTGGGCAGAGGCAGTGTATACTGCAGTGTACCTTTTGAATCGGTCTCTCAAACAGACCGTCAAGAAAAAGACCCTAGAGGAAGCATGGTCTAGGAGGAAGGTTTTTGGTTCAACGGCTTGCTAAGATTCTAGATGCAAAGAGGGCCAAACTGGATTCCAAAAGTCAGAAGTTGATGCTTACAGGATACAATGACAACCGTAAAGCTTGTCGGCTGATTGATGTGGACACTGATCGTCTCACATTCAATAGAGATGTGGTTTTTGATGAAGAAGATGGACCCTTTATACTGTCTTCTCCTATCCAAGTCCTAAAGATCAGCCTATGAAGAAAACAAATTTAGGTGTTAGGTTTCCATTTGCTTCCCCTGAAGAGAGGGAATCTGAAGATTCTGAACTTGAACTAGTGGAATCTCCAAGGCATGTCATTGTACCAGTGAATTCCCCTTAGGATAACCTAGATCAGCATCCAGAGGAATTTATTTCAGGCAGCCCAAGTCATGGTGGTCATCCTAATTTGTAAGAAGATGGTTCTACTCTTCGGCCGAAGTGGTGGGAAAAGCTTTTAGGTGACGTCTGTGATGATGAGCTTGGTGAGGATAGATCATTCAGAAGCAAGAGAAAGAAAAACATAGTCAATTTTGCTCTTATGGCCAACATTCAAAGTGTCTATGAGCCTCAGACTTATTCAGAAGCAAAAGGGATACTTGAATGGGAAAAGGCTATGGAAGTTGAGTACCATAGTCTTTTGAAGAACAACACTTGGGTTCTGTCAATTCTTCCACCAAGGAAGAAACCCATTCGCTGCAAATGGGTCTATAAAATGAAGTACAAAGCTGATGGAACTCTTGATAAGTACAAAGCTAGATTGGTGGCTAAGGGCTTCTCGCAAAAGGTGTTGACTATGAGGAAACCTTTGCTCCTACAACAAAGATGAGAACCATCCAGTTGAATCTGGCCATTGCAGCACAATGTGGTTGGAAAATCCATAAAATGGACGTGAAGAGTGCCTTCCTGAATGGTGATTTGGAGAAAGAAGTCTATATGTCGCAACCTCCAGGTTTCAAAGTTGCAAGCAAAGAGCACCACGTATGCAGACTGGTCAAGCCTCTTTATGACCTCAAGCAGGCCCCCGGGCTTGGTACATCAAAATCGATACCTTTTTGGTTGCATAGGGTTTACAGAAGAGTCCTTCAAATCCAAACTTGTATGTCAAAAGTGTTATTATAGCTATGGTCGGATTCCTTCAGGCCGACATAGATAACATAAAGGTTGGATGATATAATCCTTGTGATATAATAATTATATTGATAATTATTATATTATTATTGTGATAATATAATTATAATATTTATTGTGATAATATAATTATATTATATTATAATACAATTATATTGATAATATATGATATATAATTATATATTAATTATATAGGTTCTAACTATATATTAATTATATGGGTTTTAATTATATATTAATATAATTATATGAATTAATTGATTGGGCCACATATGAAGAGTAGTGACCCTTGGTGAAGGGGCACCACCAATAGATATAAAGGAAGATTAAATCTTCCTCTCTTGGCAATAAGGAAATAATACACTCAATCTGCAATATTGAGAGGAAGCAGTGCTCGGGGGAGACAATCGGGTATTGTCTATGGTTGGGAGGGCCAATCAGTGCCCATGGTTAAACAAGCAGACAGGAAATCAACATGGTATCAGAGCCATGGCAATTTCTTCACTTGTCAATGATGAAAATGGTATCAGAGTCGCTCGGTCTTAGGGATCTTTCCAAGAGGAACGTGTGCAGGTCCATGTATAAGAGATCAGACAGAAGAAGGCAAGGAACATGAATATGGAATTCAAGAAAGGACAGGTCAAAAGAGACATTAAAATTATATTTGTGAACGCCAATATGAGTGATTAATTATGATTGGCAATTATATTTCAACGATTGGAATAATATCGGTCTTACTGATCATTAGAGATATTTGGGTGATTTATACTTTGTGACTCTATAAGGTGTCGAGATATTAATAATATGTTAATGCCACCATACTTCTAATGTTCGGCAATTACTTTATATTGAATCAGACATACAATTGGAGGTGTGAATTTTTCCAATATCGAAGACATGGATACTATTGGGGGTAACAAATAATTGTTCGAGAATGTTGGTGACCGAACCAAGTGGAAATCGCTTCTTTTCCAGATTGATCCAACATACATGATTAGAGACAACTCAGTTTGTAGAGAGAACAAGTATCAACCATCGTGCTTGATACTACAAAAAACGGTTCTCATATACAGAAACGTTGATTACAAAATATGCGAATGCATGGAAATCTAAGTAGTTGAAGCTTGCTAGTACGCGATTTATAGCCTGGGTATCCCGTATTTGGGGTTGACATGATTCTTCAACAAAGGGATTCCTTGGAGTTGTTGGGAATTGTGGTTTGTGGCAAAACACCTTTCACTGGAGAAATCAATATTAAATGGTTGAATATTATCAACACAAGAATCATGTATTCATCGCCATTTCATTCATTCCTGACGATAATCACTCATGCACATCGAATCCTTCAGAGTATTAAGGCAAATATACATTTTCCAGATTGTATAACAGTTGGGAAACTTCACTCAACGAATGAAAAAGTGTCTACAGTAATGTTGCCCGACATGTGATACAAAGAGTTGGCAGAAGAATATATTGAAACCATTGAATATAATATTTCCAAAAGACTATCAACAGTGGGAGTCAAATAAGACCATTCTTTCCTTAAGTCGGAGATGAATATATTAAATGGTCCGACTAAAATACTCGAGACTCTTCTATGCGAAGGGTGAATGCAAAGGCGAGAATTCGTGGGCGGCAAACATTATAGTTTGCAGTCACGAAAGATATAGAATTGAAATGTGTCCATGGAAGGCTCAGCGTCTATAATATACTGGCACAATACTCATAGTGAGATGGAAATATTTTTCGGTGGCTCAAGTATTGTTTGAAGAGATATGCCGACACACTCTTTGATTCTGTTGACCTCCATGACTTCATATATATACTAGTGTTGTTTATCTATGTCTCCTTATATCTAATATTCCAAGATGGATATTCAGTGACTTTGATGGAGGCATTTTGACCTAATTTCAATGACTTTATTTTAATTGTTGGCTGGAGAAATCTCAGGCCTTCTGGGAATTAGCGAACTCCACTATCCTTCTTCTGTTGTCTGACAGGATATTTCCTTTGGTATTTCAGTGTGGGGCTTGCTAGAACATTAAGGAACGATCTCATATTTGGTATGAGAAGTTTTAGTGTGCAGTCTCCTGAGAAACATCGTGGTCAGAGTTGACTATATTTGTTGCATCGAGTGCAATGATTGTTGATAAGGAATGTGGACTTGCTGCAGAGAAGGTTATAACGACATGTGGGAGAGTGGCTAATGTGGACATCCTTATAGAATTGCTATATGAACATTGTCTTATGATAGAAACTCAGCATGTCTTCGAGAGAGCTATTGCTCGAGGGGCCTTTAGGGAACAATTAGCAGTTATGGTTCTAGAAAGACGGCGTTCTCAGAGACTGGCAATGGGTTGTAGATGTTGTACTAGTTCTAATCAAAATCAAGAGTCCTTTCTACCAAGTACAGCCAGCCAGTCATTATTGAAAGAGGATGATGATTTTGCGACAGTGCTTGATCTTGAAGAAGCTTTGTCTGCTTCTAGGGACTCGAGATGAAGGTTATTTTGAGAAGGGTATACTTCTGTGTCAGAGGGAGCAGCTAGAGGATCTTCTTTAGTTGACATTCGAGGATCTTGGTCATATTAGTTCAGAGAGAGTAGACCATGTCAAGATGGTTTCTCTAGTGATCAGTAGTCAGAGGACTCCAACCTTGTATTTTATGACAGGTCAAAGCATGTGGAGATCAAATATCACTATATTAGAGATATGGTGCAAAGGAATGCTATTCAGTTGAGGTACATCAACACTGATGGTCAGACGGTCAGTATTCTCACCAAGCCCCTTGCCAGAGTGAAGTTTGTGCAATTTTCAAGACGGGCTTGGAGTTGTGGAGAATGAAGCCCTTGTTGAGAGGGAATCTCAACATCAGTGTTTCCTTGAGATGTATTTTAATGCATTCTTCTCTGTGAGGAATAAGTTTGAGGTGTAATCCCTTGTTAATGCATTCTTCTTTGTGAGAGAAGTTTGAGGTGCAAGCCCTTGTAGCATTTTTCTTTGAGACGGAGAAATTTGAGGTGTCAGCCCTTGTAGCATTTTTCTTTGAAAGGGAGAAATTTGAGATCTCAGCCCTTGTAATGCATTCTTCTCTATGAGAGAGAAGTCTGAGGTGAAAGCCCTTGTCGGACCCTCTGGGAGTAGCCATGGTGGATCACCCCTCTAGGAGTAGCCATGGAGGATGTCATGAGAGAGAATCCATGAGTATGCACTTGTGTTTATTCACCCTCTGGGAGTAGCTATGGTGAACGTCATGATGAGATGACAACACCACGTTGAGTGATTCCGTGATGGGCACTTGTGCACTTGTTCTTTCCACCCTCTCGGAGTAGCTATGGTGGATGTCATGTGAGAGACTCCACGACTTAGCACTTGTGTTTATTCAACCTTTGGGAGTAGCCACGACAAATGTCATGATGAGATGATGACATCACATTGGGTGATTCCATGATAAGCACTTGTGTTCTTTTGTATTTCCATTCATGGGAGTGGCCATGATGGACCCACCCTCTGAGAGTAGTCATGGTGGACATCACTACTATATCTAGAAGGATTCCTCCCTAGCTAAGAGGTGTCAATGTTATTGTAGCTATGGGCAGATTCCTTCAAGCCGACATAGATAACATAAAGGTTGTGATGATATAATAATTATATTGATAATTATTGATAATATAATTATACTATAATATTTATTGTGATAATATAATTATATTGATAATATATGATATATAATTATATATTAATTATATGGGTTATAATATATATTAAATATATTAATTATATATTAATATAATTATATGAATTAATTAATTGGGCCACATATGAAGAGTGGTGACCCTTGGTGAAGGGGCACCACCAATAGATATAAAGGAGGATTAAATCTTCCTCTCTTGGCAATAAGGAAATAATACACTCAATCTGCAATATTGAGAAGAAGCAGTGCTCGGGGGAGACAATCGGGTATTGTCTATGGTTGGGAGGGCAAATCAGTGCGCATAGTTATACAAGTAGACAAAAAATCAACAAAAAGCATTGTTAATGACATCATTTTCTTGTCATCTATGTTGATGATATTATCATTACTAGTAATGGAGCACAGTTGCTTGAGCATGAGGTTTGGCAGACAAGTGGCAATATTTCCATTTCTCAGTCAAAGTGTGCCAGTAGTTTGCTAGATAAGTTCAGGATGGCTAATTGCAAGCCTTCTTCTACACATATGGAGAAAGAGCTGAAAGTATCAGCCAAATCAGATTCACCTGTGGTGAATGAGTCAGCTTTCAAACAACTAGTGGGCAGCCTAATCTATCTTACAGCCACTACCTGATCTAAGTTATGTTGTGAGCTACATATCTCATTTCATGACAACCCCTAAGGTAGAACATTGGTTGCAATGATGTGTGTACTGCGATTTGTGAAAGGGACACCAAACTTTGGCATTATGTACTGCAGAAGAAAAGATCCTCAGCTGATTGGTTTTACAAACTCAAATTGGGCAGGTTCTGTTGATGACAGGAAATCTACTTTTGGGTATGTCTTCAGTCTTGGTACAAGTGTAGTCACCTGGACCAGTAAGAAGCAGCAAGCGGTAGCTCTTTTCTTGACAGAAGCAGAATATCACGGAATTGTTAAAGCGGCACGTGAGGAAGTATGGCTACGGAGGATGCTTTCTGATATGAAAATGTCTCAAGCAGGGCCTTCATCCTTGTTTTGTGACAATCAAGGGGTGCTAAAACTGGCCAAAAATCCAACCAACCTTCCATGAGCGAACCGAACACGTAGAGCTACATTGTCATTTAATTAGAAAGCTTGTTGAAGATGGAAATATGATGTTGCAGTATGTTCCAACTGAGGACCACACTGCAAATATCCTCACCAAGCCTCTGAGCTTGGACAAGTTTGTCAAATTTAAGAGGCAACTCGGTGTAGTTGATAAAATGACCATTAAGGGAGGGTATTAAAGTAATATTTTTATATTTCTAATTTAATGGTCACTAAATGTACTTTAGTTAGATTAGTTAGTTTCTATTTCTCGCTTCAATTAACGATTGTTTCATTTAGAAACATTGTTCTTGTAATTCCTCTAAATGGAGCTTTGTTTCTCCATTGTAAATACATCAATCAATTACCATTTCAATTTCTCGTATCCTTCCATCCATTGAAAACAATGGACACCACTTTTTCGTCCCACAAATCCCTTATGGGCTTCAATGACTCCTTAAAGAGCTTCACCTCTTTTTCCAATAAGGTGCTACACACATACTCAAAACCCAAGCCCTTGTACCCTTTTCGAGCCTCATTAATTGCTTTCACCTTTGTTGCCAACATGGTTGTATAATAGGAAATGGTGAGCAATGCTAGGATGAAGAAAACTCACCAAATCTTATCGGGGCTATTATACATTGGAATCACAAGATAGATCTGGTAAGCACAACTAAGTAAGGATGCTAACACGGGATTTATGCACTTTGAAGAGGGAAAATTTACTCGTATAAGGAATGTGTGCACCTGAAAATTGAAGAGGGAAATTGCACTTTGAACCTTGTTTTTCCGACTGTCGGAGTCCCAGATTCTGAAATTTTTCAAATCTGGAACCTGCAACTGTCGGGACTAAAGATTTTGATTCTGGAAAGGACAAGGCCGACCCAAGTCGACCTAATCCTGGACCTAGAGACTTTCTAGACTGAGAAACCGCAAACATCTGGAATAATCAGACTGGGAGGTTTCTGGATCTCAACATGTACTTGCACTTTCTAAACCTGCAAATCTGGAAAAAATGTGTGTGGGTGGCTATGTAGGGGTTTGCCTTAGTCAACCCCCCCCCCCCCCTTTNACCCCCCCCCCCCCCGTTTTGGCGATTCCCACCTCCACAATTATTCATTAGAACAAGTAAAATGTGATGTGCTTGTGAATCAAGAGTATGTCTAGAATGCAAGTAAGCTAAAGTGTCACAGTAAATGCATAATAGATCTAACCCTATATGTGATAGAGTGAAACCCTAGCATGTAAATGCAAACAGTATTTGATTGAAAGCATGTAAATATGAAGCATCAATGCATAGATCTAAAAATAACAAGGAAATCATACCAAGCCCCCAAGGGCAAAAGTACTCCTAGCCATCCTCACAATCCGTTTGAGACTCCATGATGTAGAAAAATGATGTCTTGAATGTTTGATTTGAAGCTGTAGATGCTTGATTTGAATGCTTGAATGAAGTCTTCAATAGTTAACCCTTGCTTCAATGGATATCATTAAACTTTGGCTTCCACCTTGCAATTGCTTGTTGTGATCAAATTGGGGTCTTCACCTTGCACTAGATTTTATTATGTCAAAATGAAGCAAAAAGGTTGCTTTT
Organism: Thuja plicata; assembly: GCA_018584345.1. NCBI lineage: Eukaryota > Viridiplantae > Streptophyta > Pinopsida > Cupressales > Cupressaceae > Thuja > Thuja plicata. The sequence goes on along the minus strand of MU225272.1, from coordinate 1,451,273 downwards.
ATAGTGATTTTGAAAGTCAGAATTGCATAGCCAACCACAGATATGGAAACCCTTCAAATCCATCGGGATGGACCCAGGCCCTAAATCTAGGCTCAGTCCCCTAGGACAAGGTCGAGTTAGGTCGGCCTAGTCCAGGACAAGGCCGACCTAAGTCGGCCTTGTCTAGGGACTTTGGTTAATCCCGAGGAACATGCCATTGTTGATCCGACAGTTAGAGGTTAAAAAGTGTGGTTGATTCCGACAACAGGGTTATATTCTGAGGCCAAAAGGAGGGAAAATAGGACCTAGGAGATGACGGGAATTTGTGATTGGAGGAAAATAGAGGATGTTTAGAAATTAGATCCTACCTCAATTTTGCACAAGTTGGAGAGAGGACTCAAATTTGAATTAGGGATGCATTAAGTGTAATTAGGGAGTCCTATAATGCAAATACACTAAGGTGGGTGCTAAACAATCGTTAAATTGTAGAGCACACAGATGCTTACAATTTAGGATGGTACGTTTAGCCCCCACTTTAGCAGTATATGACACTGTGCATATGCAAGCTAAAGTACAAAGAGAAGCAGTGAATGAAAAAAGGATATATCAAAGCCCCTAGTGTGTAGATCCTGTAAGAAACCGTTAGTAACTGCAACTTGCAAAACCACTTGTTAGTGAAAAGCATAAATCACCTAGGGCTTACTAAAGAAGTTGATGAAGCTTGCGGGTAGTTGTATGCCCCCTATTTCAGCTTGCTATTAGGAAGGTGAAACAAGGAATCATGTATACCGCGACGAACTGTGAATGCAAAGTGTTGACAAATGCTTTCCAGAATCATTCAAGATGTACTCGAAACATTTCAAACGACACTTGGATAGCAAGGAATCTGAATCACGATGCCAGTGCTTGAAACGATGTGGAAATCGGAGCTTCCTAGCTCAAGTTATGATCAAATAAAGTCAGAGAAGTATGAATGAAGGAAAAGACTAGTTAAAGTTAGTGAAAAATATCCAAAAAGTAACTAACCTAAAAGTGTGTATAAGTTAGTTATTACCTTTTCAAAAGTTCACTTCTCACATTACCTTTGTTTTGCTTTTGTGAAGGGAGGAGGAAATGTCGAGGAAGCAAGTGTTGCAGCCAATGAGGATGAAGGTTCTCAGGAAAACAGTAGAGGATAGTGCGCCCCTGGACGAGGTATGTCTCGATACTCGTGCTTTGTCTTCCTTTCCAACATTTTGTGTTTCCGCAGTAGATGTATAAACTGAGTCGTAGATAGGATTTGATGTTGTCTAGAGTAGGAAACCCAAAAACTCGACCTAGTTCCTGAAAGTCAACCTTGTCCTAGAAAGTCGACCTTGTCCCAAAAATTCGACCTAGTCCACAGAAAAAGTCAAGCTAGTCTCAGGTGTTTTTGTTTTTTTATTTCTGATTGGATCTGATTGATGTATATGATGCATTGATAGCACTTTGTTGATCTATGATTGCAGGAGATGCCCACAATGCGGGAACATAGTACCATGAACACTATGGCATTCCTCTGAGGTCTGTACGGGAGATTGAGACCACAGGATGTGCAGTTGCTCAGAGATGTAGGGTTGTACTGGGTATACCGCCTTCCACATATTAGATTTCACCGGGCCATGTTGATCGCGTTGATGGAGAGGTAGGACGAGGGCACATCCACATTTCACCTACCAACAAGTGAAATGATTGTGACTTTAGAAGACATATACTAGATCATGTGACTACCCGTCCAAGACGGACAGTGAGATTTGTGACTTATAGATCAGAGACAAATATTGAGGGAAACCAAATATAATTCTCAGGACGGACCCTTTCTCGCACACGCAACGATCATATTCCACTGAGGGCACTGGTACATGCTTCCGACGAGGTTCCTTTAGTCAGGAATATATTGTTGTGCACGGTCGTTGTTGTTGTTGCTCCTACTTGTAAGGGAACAATATTCTCTACGCCATTAGCCCATGCAGTCTGGTGCATGGAGAGGAACCGTGTAGTATACTCGTGGGGGAGGAGTATGTTAGCCCACTTGTACTACGAGCTTGGGAGATTTGTGAGATACCAAAGACAGAGCTTAGCTATGTGTACCCTACTACAGATATGAATATTTGAGCACATCACTTGTACACGACCGGTAGGATTTCCAGTGGAGATTGATGTGAGTGAGCCATGAGCATATGGAAATCCACTAAGTTCATCATGGCAGTTTGGTGATTTATTGTACTAAAGAGTGACCATAGATCGGTTGCAGGCAACCGATATCCTTTGGAGACTCTATAGACAGATGCCACCGTGGACAGATACCGATCAGCAGATGAGATGTATGCAGAGGCACGAATTTCTGGAGGGAAGGCATAGATACATAGTAATGCCTTTCTATTTTGACAGAGTGCAACGGCAGTTTGGTCTGAGTCCTGACACAGGGTCCTCCCATACCAGTGCCACATTATACACATGGACATCAGACGATAGAGAGGCTTGGGACCGTACCACAACCTACTGTAGATGATATAGAGCTGACAGATCTAGAGGTGGAGTAGGATACCGAGGTAGCAGACACAGTCACTGATGCAGATGTGACTAGGTACTACCTTAGGCATATCAGTGTGCATCGGGTCAGACCCATGTTTCCAGCAAGCTACCCCACAGGAGACCCAGGGCCCTTCTCTAGAGGAGAGCATACAGTAACCGAAGATGAGGATGATGATGAGGATGAGGAGGATGATAGAGAGGACGATTAGCTAGGAGATATACCGGAGGTGGCACCCATGGAAGAGGAGCACGGTGCAGCTGAGGAGGAGCCAGCAGAGGGGATAGATGCTACCCCTCTGAGGAGACAACCAACGAGATCCACATCAGAGATGCCTCCCCCAAGGGATGTTGCCTTCAGAGGTCGTGGAGAGAGTAGCGGGTTTGTGCCCCCAGCAGCATCCCGGGGTAAAGCCCCAATGTTTCTAGCTACTAACGATCCTAACTACCAAGAGGGAGATCCAAGTATGGAAAAATGAAAAAAAATAAGCATAAATTAAGTTATATATATGTTTTCAATGCTTATTAATGTTATATGTTTTACAGTTGGGGTGGAGGGATGGAGACACTTTGAGGGTGATGTTTTGAGAGACATCACTATAGCATCGAGGATACCTTCATCCTCTCAAGTGAGATACGAGACACAGCGAGATCTTGGGTGACACACGGATCTATTCGCATCGGTGCAGGTAGAGATAAAACTTTTGAGAGATGATAGGGAGCAACTCTAGCGAGGGTTGGCAGAGACCCAGCGTGAGTTGCAAGTGCTTCAAGGGAGATTAGAAAGTCGATCAGAGCGGAGCTCATCCAGGAGCCATACACGGCAGTCGACTGCTCATAGGCCATCTAGCACACCACGGCCATCTTCTTCACATCACAAACCTGAGAGATCAGGGAATCATCGTCCCATGGAGGAGTGATTTGATATGTATGATAGATAAGGCACATTTTGTATAGTGCCAACCATGTACCAAACATTTGATATATATAAACTGATGTTCTTTGTGTTTACATGTCTATTCCAATTTTAAATGCCTTTATGATCGAGTATGTAATCAATGCTATAAAGATTAAAATGATATACATGTGATTAAATGTCATTGTAATGATATATCATGCTTATGTAAATAGATGAACATGTAGTCTAGCTATAAGAAATAACTAAACACTAGTCTATTTAAAAATAAATTATTGATGGAAAGAAGAGATGCAAGCATCTACCAAATAATATCCTAACCAACATGATTAACATATTACAAGTTAATTCAAGACCAAAACATGTATATTTTTGTCAAGAATGAAGCAATGCATGAAAATAACCAATATTAACACAAAATGCTCTAATACAAAGATACTAGCACCTATAGAGATTGAGATGAGAGAGAAAGAAAGAGGAGAGAAAGGAAGAGTTAAGCATAGTACTGACACAAATGCATAGCGTTTATAGGGTTCCTAAGTGGTATACCGTCCATATTAGCTAACTTATATGCACCATAACCATAAACCTCAGTGATGATATATGGGCCAAGCCAATTAGGACTGAACTTACCTCTTTCTCCAGGTAGAACATTGACATTACGTTGATTTTCATAAAGAACCAAATCTCCAACCGAAAAGGAACGCTCAATCACTTTTTTATTGTACTTCTTTCTTAAGGATTTATGATAGGCTTGGATGTGCTCAAGGGCATTAATGTGTTGCTCATCTAACATTTCAAGTTGTTGAAGACGTTCTCTGAAAGTGTCATTATTAATTATACCATTAAAAGAGACTCTTGAGGAGGGTATCTCTAATTCCAAAGGCATAATTGTGTCTAGACCGTAAACAAAATTATAAGGAATTGTTCCTGTGGCAATGCGAACATCTGTCCTATAAGCCCATAAAGCATAGGCTAATTGCATGTGCCAATCCTTAGCATGTTTTTTAATAGTCTTCCAAAGAATTTGTTCAATGGTTTTGCTAGATGCTTCAGCTTGACCATTAGATTGAGGATACTATGGAGTAGAAAAGCGTTGCTTGATATATGGTATTTTTCCAAAAAAAATGTCACTTCTTTGTTTTTAATAGGAGTGCCATTATCAAAGATTATTGTTGACGGAATACCATATCGTGCAATAATGTTTTCTAGGATAAAATTGCAAATGACATCAGCTGTAGTAGAGCGAAGAGGCATTGCTTCTACCCATTTAGTAAAGTAATCAGTAGCAGTGATAATGTAAGTATGTCCTTGAGAGGGAGGTGATATTTTTCCAATGAGATCCAAACCCCAAATATTAAAAGGCCATGAAGCTACTTGAGAGCGGAGTTCATGCGCAAGAGCGTGGATGAGATTATTGTGTTGTTGACATTGGGGACATCGTTTGACAAAGGCAAAAGAACCTTGCTCCATGGTTTGCCAATAATATCCCATACGAAGGAGCTTCTTAACTAAGGACTTTCCGCCAAAATGTCCACCACAAGATCCCGAGTGAGCTTCTTGTAAAGCGATGGGGATCTCGGCTTTACTAAGGCATCGAAGTAAAAGACCATTGCAAGAGCGCCTATAAAGAATGTCAGCAAGGATGATATATCTTGTAGCAAGTTTGCGGATTCGAGCTCTAGTATTCCTTGTTGTTGATTCGGGAAAGGTACCATCTTTTAAGTAATGGAAGATGTGTGAATACCATTCATCCAAATGAAGCCTAAAACAACAAGTGTCATCATTAGAGCTTTCATAAATAGTAGGATTGACAAAAGATTATGTATAGTGAATTTGTGGCTTTCAAGATTGTTTTCTACGGAGATAAGGGCCCGTTTGGGTACTGGAATACTATATCCTGGATATGGTCAATTCAGGAAGATGTTGCATATTCAGGAAGATGCTTATTCTCAAAATGAAATTCGGGATATAGTCTGACCCGTTTGGTTCACCCGGAAGATGAATGAGAAGATGCATAAGGAATTTTAATTCTTTATTTTTTAATTTCTTTGAATATGGTGTGTATATACTATATATACACACATGCACACATGTGTATATATACATACATACATGTGTGTATATACACATGTATATATACACACATGTGTATATGTGTATACATGTGTGTATATACACATGTATACACACATGTGTGTATACACACATATACACACATTTGTGTACATATACACACATACACATGTGTGTATACACACATACATGTGTGTGTATATACACATACAAGTGTGTATCCATGTATACACATATACACACATGTATATATATACACACATACTCACATGTGTGTATACACATATATACACATTCATGTATATATACACACGTGTGTATATATACACACATACATGTGTGTATATATACACACCATACATCAGAGTTCCATGACTCGCCGCGAGTCCTGCGAGTAATGATGAC
>MU225272.1:1400031-1444626 GCA_018584345.1 Thuja plicata | reverse complement strand
TATGTGATCATATTAGCTTCTATTTGATGATGTTATAGTGTTTTTAAGCTTTACTCAATAATGGGTGGCTGAAACAAGTTTTAAATCCTAAAAAATCTTTGTTTTTCATTTTGCCGAGTCATTGCCGAGTCATAGGCGAGTCGCGGGCCGAGTAGTCCTTGCCAAGTCATGGGCGGGTCCGAGTCATGGAACTTTGCCATACATATACACATACAAGTGTGTATCCATGTATACACATATACACACACCATACATGTGTATATATATAGACATATACACGTGTATATACACACACCATACATGTGTGTGTGTATACACACATACATGTACATGTATGTATATATACACACATATGTGTATATACACATACTTGTATGTATATATACACACATGTGTATATATACACACATGTATATATATACATCCTTATAGCAATATAATATACATCTTTATAGTCACAGATCCCACGAAATATTAAATTTGCTTTTGTAAAAATTGGAATTGGAATTTGAAATTTCAATTCCACCTATTTAGGCGGAAGACGATATTCCCATTTTGGGGGCAAAATGAGAATTTCGGAATTCCAATTCCATTTTTTTCCAAGGACCCAAACATGGAATTTAGCATTATCCAGAATTAGATAATGCCAATTCTGGTCCAATTCTTGCTGCCAAACGGGCCCTAAGAGCAGTTGCGCTTTCCATGGCATCTACATGTCTATTATCCTTACGAGGAAGGTTTGAAATAGAATGAGAGGAGAATTTAGCAAGCAAGCCTAAGGCTAAATCGCGATATTGAGTCAGCTTAGTATGTTTAGCTTGATATGTTCCATTGATTTGTTGCACAATCAATTGTGAATCTCCAAAGATTTTAATATGTTGCACTTTAAGGGATAAAGCCGCTTTTAGTCCAGCTATAAGGGATTCATATTCCACAATGTTGTTAGTACAAGAGAAATTAAGACGATATGACAGGTATAGGTTTCTTTGAAGGAGACACAAGAATAACATCGGCACCGGGGCCACTTTTGCATCGAGATCCATCGAAGTATAATTCCCATGTGTCATCAGTGTCGATAGGTAAGGCAAATTCGTCGGGAAAAGTGATAGGAGTAGAAGTTGAAGTAGGTGAAGGAGCTTCAGCGAGATGATCACTCAAAGCTTGTCCTTTAATTACTTTTTGAGAAACTAACTTTAAATCAAATTCACTCAGCATCATAACCCATTTAGCTAAGTGTCCTGATAAATCAATTTTTGAGAAAAGATGTTTCAAAGGATCAAATTTTATGACATTAATTTCGGCATTAAGAAGGTAATGTTGGAGTTTTTGACAAGCAAAAACTAAAGCTAGACATTGGTTTTCTATCATAGTGTACTAAGTTTCCTAATCCACCAAAGTACGACTGATATAATACACTAGCCGCTCTTTTCCATTCTTATCATGTTGGGCCAAGACAGCAACTAAAGCATTAGGAGAAGTGGAAGTGTATAGAAAGAATGGTTGCTTAGGTTGAGCGGGTTGCAAGATAGGAGGATTAACGAGATATTGTTTGCATTGTTCAAATGTTTGTTTACAATCATCATTCCAAGAGAAAGTACAGTCTTGCTTTAACAAGAAAGTGAAAGGAATCATACGATCTGCCAAGTGTGATAGAAAGCGACGAATAGCTTGTATTTTTCTTTGTAAACTACGAAGTTGTGAGATGTTTAGGGGAGGTGGCATATTAATAATGGTGTCAATCTTTTCAGTATCCACCTCAATACCCATGTTTGAAATAATAAATTCAAGAATTTTTCCACTATCTACACCAAAAGCACATTTCTGAGGATTCAACCGCGTGTTATATTTACGCATCCGTTCAAAGATTTGTCTAAGAATAAGCACATGATACTTACGAGCAATAGAATCGGCAAGAATGTCATCAACATAATCTTCAAGAATCTTATGGATGCAATCGTGGAAGATAAGAGTCATAGCACGTTGATATGTAGCTCCCGCATTTTTCAACCCAAAGGGCATGACAACCCAACAAAAGGTTCCCCAAGGAGTAATGAAAACAATTTTGTATTGATCATGAGTAGGAATGAGGATTTGATTATAGCCAGAAAAACCATCCATGAAAGATAATAAAGCATGTCCCGTCGTCAAATCCACAATCATATCAATGTTTGGGAGCGAGAAATCCTCTTTCAAGGAAGCTTTGTCTAAGTCATGAAAATCAGTACACTTTCGAACTTTATTGTTACCCTTAGATACAGCTACAGTGTTTGAGATCCAAGGAGTAGTCAATAGGACAAATAAAACCAGCATCAAGGAGCTTTTCAATTTCAGCTTTCACAAGAAGAGCAATACTGGGATTCATCTTGCGTATCTTTTGTTTGACTAGTTTCACATTAGGAAGAAGGGCAATGTTATGCGTGACAATTTTAGGGTCAATACCAGGCATATCAGAATAAGCCCAAGCAAAGACATCAGAAAATTCGAGAAGAGAAGAAAGGTCCTTTCGTTGATCCTCATCTAAACATTTTCCAAATTTAATGACTTTTTCAGTGTTATAAGGATCAATTTGCACATCAATGGTATCCGTAATCAAAAGATTACTTTTTTGAGAGACGTCCATAGCCAAAGGGAAATCATGTTCAGAAATAGTCTCTTTCCGAAAGTATGCTTCAGGATTCAAACAATAAGGCAATCTCCTATTGTGATGAAAAGGAGGAAGATCGTCATATGCCCCCAAGAATTCAGCTAAAGCATCATCAGTACTAAAGGTATCTAAAGAGGATTGTTGATCAAAATCAATGAGATGAGGATTCACAGCTTTTAGAGGTCCAAAAGAGATGTTAACATTAAGAGTAATAGGTTGTGGTTGCTTATAAGGATTAACACCTAATCCATAAGATTGTTCATTTCCAGCGTTGTCTAAGGGTACTTTAACTCCTTGTTCATATTTTCCACATCCATTTCCATTGAATCCATGTTTTGCAAATAAATGATAACCAGGACCATATCGAGAAGCCATATCCGAAAGAGTTAATGGTGCTTCATGAGTCACTATGTCATAACAATCAGGTTTGATAGTTTCTAAAGATTCACTAGTGGAAGCAGCAAAAAAAATTGTTACTAAGCTCATCAAAAAGAGGTGTTGATGTTATAAGTTCTTTGTCAAGTTTAGGTTGTTGACGTTCAAGCTTCAGAACTTTATATTCTCCAATATAAGTTGGTGTAAAATCTTGGGTTCCCCAATCGTCTTTCGAAAGAATACTTGTAAGAGAAGGATCATCCTTAGGTTCTTGATCTTGTGTTTCTTCAACAAACACGGGTTCAGTGCTTGACTCAGCATTCAAACAACTATTTGGTCTATCATCTGCCATGAGAGTGTACATCAAATTGTTGTAGATAAACTTAACTTTTCGATGAAGAGTAGAAGGAACGACATGCATAGCATGTAACCAAGGCCTACCCAAAAGAAGATTGTAATTGAGAGGTCTAGGTATGACATGACTGGGAGTGTCTAAGATAACAGGTCCTACCTTAATAGGCAAGTTAATGATACCCAATGTTTTCTTAGCAACGTTGTCAAAGCCACAAATAGGAATAAAATCAGGTTTAATTACAAATAAGGTCCTACAAATGAGGTTACCATTGTAAAGACAGCCACCATAAGGGCATCATGTTGATCTTGAACTTCCTTGGAGGGCAAATCATCTTGAGTGAAGACAATTTGAGCTGAAACAAGCATAGTATGCATACATTCCAAAAAGGAATTGATGTTATCTTGACTAGGTGGAGGAGTTGGAAGAGTAGTTAAAGCTTTTTGCAAGGCTTCATGATATGTAGGAGAAGTTTGGAGGAGTTCCCAAAGAGGAATCTTAGCAGGAGTGGCACGTAATTGTTCTACCAAATCATACTCCTTTCCAAGATTGGGAGGGAAGCGTGGTACTAAAGGAAGCACGGGTTGATAAGGTGGTAAAGAAGTAGGAACAACCGGATTAGTAGGTTGAAGATTATTTCTTGTATGGTAGGTGTGAGCCACCGCATGATATTCCTTAATAAACTCCAAAGGACTTCTAGATTTTCCTTTCACAATTACAATAGGCTTGTTTGGAGTTTGGAAAGAATCTTGTTGATTATGTCCTTTGACCGTAATCCCAGGTGTAGTGAAAGTTTGAAGAGGTTTTGATTGAGTACATCCTTTGACAGTTATCACAAGCCTATTGGTTATCATAGGTTGGGCATGGACAACTACTTTAGGTATTTCAATGTTGAAAACGGAATCACTCAAAGGAAACAATTTAAGCAATTGTTGGTAAGGTTGGTTGAAGAGATGTAGAGGAAGACTTAGTAGAGATGGAGTCATTAGAGACTTCACCTTTCATAACAGAATCTTCACTACTAGACACCTCATGAGGGTTCTTAACATCATGACTAGTAAAGGAATCATCAAAATACTCACTAAAGAAATCATACATGTTTGAAACAAGCTAAGGACAAATGAAATGCAATTGTTTTTTGTATTTTTCAAATGTAAATGCAATGCAAGGAAATGAAAGATAACTATGGTTTTGTTCTTTTCCCTTTTTATGATGCAAGAAAGAGTAACTAATAAACTAGCTAATAAGAGCATAAAAAGTAAATCTAATCACTAAATGACAATATTTTTGTTCTTTTTGAGATTATTGAAATACATGCAAGATCTAACTAACCAATACAAAAGGTACAATGTATGAAAGGTTCGGGTTCACCAAAATGTATAATAGGAAATGGTGAGCAATGCTAGGATGTAGATCACTCACCAAATCTTATGGGGGCTATTATACATTGGAATCACAAACCCTAGCCCACAAGATAGATCCGGTAAGCACAACCAAGTGAGTAAGGATGCTAACACGGGATTTATGCCTTATAGGATTAGATTTGGTTGATTCCAATAGAGATTATGCAAATGATATGTAAATTTGAAATGATAAAGCTGATTATGAAAGTAAATGCAAAAAAATAGGGATAGGAATGTGTGCACCTGAAAATTGAAGAGGGAAATTGCACTTTGAACCTGATTTTTCCGACTGTCGGAGTCCTGGATTCTGGAATTTTTCAGATCTGGCAAATCTAGAACCTGCAATTGTCGGGACTGAAGATTCTGATTCTGGAACGGACAGGGCCAACCAAAGTCTCGACCTAGTCCTGAACAAGGTTGACCTAACTCGGCCTTGTCCAGAGACTTTCTGGACTGAGAAACAGCAGAGAGCTGGAATAATCAAACTGGGAGGTTTCCAGATCTCAACCTGTACTTGCACTTTCTAAACCTGCAAATCTAGAAAATGTGTTTGAGGGTGGCTATGTAGGGGTTTGCCTTAGTCAACCCCCCCGTTTTGGTGAGCATCACCTCCAAGGATGGCCATTAGAACAAGTAAAATGTGATGTGCTTGTGAATCTAGAGTATGTCTAGAATGCAAGTAAGCTAAAGTGTCAAAGTAAATGCATAGATCTAACCCTATATATGATAGAGTGAAACCCTAGCATGGAAATGCAAAAAATATTTTATTGAAAGCATGTAAATATGAAGCATCAATGCATAGATCTGAAAATAACAAGGAAATCATACCAAGCCCCCAGGGGCAAAAGTACTCCTAGTCATCCTCACAATCTGTTTGAAACTCCATGATGTAGAAAAATGATGTCTTGAATGCTTGATTTGAAGTTGTAGATGCTTGATTTGAATGCTTGAATGAAGTCTTCAATAGCTAACCCTTGCTTCAATGGATGTCATCAAACTTGGGTTTCCACCTTGCAATTGCTTGTTGTGATCAAATTGGGGTCTTCACCTTGCACTTGATTTCATTATGCCAAAATGAAGCAAATAGGTTGCTTTTATAGTGATTTCAGAAGTCAGAATTGCATAGCCAACCACAGATTTGGAAACCCTTCAAATCCATCGAGATGGACCAAGGCCCTAAATTTGGGCTCAGTCCCTAAGACAAGGTTGAGTTAGGTCGGCCTAGTCCAGGACAAGGCCAAGCTAAGTCGACCTTGTCCTCAGGGACTTTGGTTAATCCCGAGGACCAGGTCACTGTTGATCTGACAGTTAGAGGTTAAAAATTGTGGTTGATTCCGACAATGGGGTTGAATTTCGAGGGCAAAAGGAGGTAAAATAGGACCTAGGAGATGAAGTGAATTTGTGATTGGAGGAAAATAGAGGATGCTTAGAAATTAGATCCTACCTCAATTTTGCACAAGTTGGAGAGAAAAGAGGACTCAAATATTAATTAGGAATGCATTAAGTGCAATTAGGGAGTCCTATAATGCAAATACACTAAGGTGGGTGCTAAACAATAGTTAAATTGTAGAGCACACAGGTGCTTACAATTTAGGACGGTACAATGGAAAGCAAACAACATTGAAAGCCAGTCTGTTTATGCCATAGAGACATCTTGTTGTTTGTTGATCAACAATCTCTCAAGATTCATTCTGCAATGTCATTTCAAACTGTACCTTTGATCCCTTGTATAAATGCCACAAATTGTTCTTTAGGTGTGGCAAAAGTGGGTGGCTCCCTACAGGTTGAAGATTGGAAGGCAATGAAGGGGGCTTCACTCCTAAAATTCATTTCTTTAACAAAGGATGATTTACTTTGCAGCCCTCTATTTGATCTACTTTTTCTTGCTCTGACATATGTAGGAGGGATTTATGCTTTTAGAATGGGTACAACATTTTTTCCTAAACAAGCTTTAGTGCCTAGTCTAGGGATGTGGCACAAATGACCTTTCACCCAACTGTAAGAGCTTGACTACCTAACATTGCACCCATTGCAAATCCAAACATAACACCCGCCACCTGGAAATTATTATACCATATCATCATATTTCCAAGGAGAGAATTTAGGTCTATTCTAAAGCAAGGTCAGCCGTGGAGCTAGAACCAATTGTCATTGTAATTGCTATGACAAGTTCAATAAACAACACATTCAAAATATCAAAACAAACGGAAACAAAATACATATAAAACTTAACTCAGTTTTTAAAAATTAAGCATGTGTAAAAAAAGAAATGTAAAAAAGACATGCCTCTTTTGTAGAAATCTTCCTCTACCATCTCCTTGGCAACAAGCCGGCTCTCGCAAATGCATAGGAATAGCAACCCAAACTCTTTGGAACCTTCACTGATCAATCTTCAACTCTATTCATGCAATGGCAAGAAAGAAGGAAAGTTCAACAAGGATGAATGATATTTTGTTTTGCATTCACAATAAGTGAAATGATTTTGTTCTTGTCTTCAAAATATCTTGGAATCCACGTTTTAGAGTTAGGAGGGGCATTATGGGCATGTGGTCAAAGTCAAAGGCCAACTTAGAAGAAAAAAATTAAATGTCAGAATTTGCTAGCTAGGCATGAAAAACAGCAAAATTCATTGGCCAAACCAAATCCATACCAGCAAACCCCCCAAGCCTAAACTGGTAACACAGATTTTATGGGCTGAAACCAACTTACTTTTTAAACCTAAACACCCATGAATGTGTTGTTTTGAACCATACATAAACTTCATACGAAACCCCTAAAAATTCATGTTAATATCACCAAGTAGATAGGGTCCCCACTAATGAAGATAGAGACGAGGATAAGGGGGAACCTTTATATAGTATAGTAGGGTACTAGGGATAGGTGCTATAGAAAAGGTGTATAAGGATCAATATCCAATAGAGGGACATTGGAAGGACAAACAATGACGATTCTCTCCTTGGGCCTCACCTCCTCTCTCAATAATGGGTCATTGTGAGCACCATGGAAGGAAACACTAAGGAATCCCTATCTCATCCAATATAAACTATAGCCTTACCTCTATCTTGCTGAGGTTGGGGCAAGGGAGTCAAGACTATAGATTGTAAGGATTCAGAGACCATTGTAGCAACTCATCCTCATAGAAGCATTGGGACCTCTTGGAGAGATCTTTCACTCCAAGCTACATTTCAAGGACCTTTTAGAAGATATCAAGCCCATATTCATTTTGGAATTGTTATTGATTTGAAATGGATATTTTCGTCTACTAAAGGACATTGATTGTGGCAGAGTCGAGTCTCCCTTGTGAACTCAAAAGCTACCAAAAAATTAGAAAGTTAGATTGGCCCAACCCACTTCGGATTTCAAGCTGGAACAACTTGTAGCCTCAAAAAGCACAAAGATTTTCAAACCTCTCTCCAACAAGGTTAAGAGGCCAAGGCTGGAGGAAGGATATCCTTATTCGAGCACAAAATTGAGTAGATAAATTACTCACCTCCACTATAATAGAAAGGGTCAAGTAAGATTGATGCACTATCAATAGTGATCAACCAGCTTCGAAGAAAAAAATAGTTTGTCTAAGCCACCTATGCCCCACCTTATCTACAAATGTAGGGGACAAGTTGGGTTGAAGAAATGACCTTTCCCCTTGAGAATGTGTCCCATTCTTTGGGTCAATATCGTTTCAGTGAATAAGAAATTGGAAACATGCATTGTTATTCTAGAGGAAATACCTAAATGATCATACCATTTCCACAAAGAGTAGTTTTCTCTATCAGTTGAACATATAGCATCTGCTTTGATGCAAAATCAAAAGGGTCCAAGGGTAGTTAAATCATTCAAATTGTTACAACTTACAACCTCTAGCAAATGATTCAAATTCAGCTATAAAAGAACCTATTCTAGCAAGAAGTGCCAATTTATCTCTCTAGGTTCGCTCCAAAGGTGACACCTATGCCCAAGTTGGTTTCTCAAGCCATTGTACCTTTTGATTATGGTATGATATCATCAGATCCAAACATAGTTATACTTCATCCATCTACAATATCCTCAGTAGGTGTTGATGGAATTAGCAAAGTAGATTGGTCTAGTAATTAGGGGGCAGCCATTTTGTCGCCTTTGATACTAAGGTCTACCATCAGATCACTAAAATTCCATCAATTTGGCCTACTAGACAAAAAAAAAATCAGATTTCACAAAATAAATTGACATGTGTAGGATAAGCCCTTTATTGCATTTATAATAGTTAAGGTGGGAACCATCATAGTAGTTATATCAAAGAGGAGAATGTGTACTTGATAAATAGAAGGAAGGGTATGGCTTTAAATCCATGAAGTTATGAGTACTTCCAAAGTTACCCAGAAGTGCATTTTTTCTTCCTTCGATAAAGTCCTTCACTTGTAATTTAGGGCGAATGGATGCACCTCTCGTGGCTGCTAATGATGCAATGGACTGCTCAAGATTGTCCCTTTCAGATACATCTTCTAAGTTTCTAACAAGGGCTTGTCAAGGCCCGTGGATTCTTCCTCATCTGCAGAGACTGGGGAATCACTAACCACCTCAATTAACTAACTTTGACCTTTATTAGAACATTTATTTTCACAGGATCTTGGCTCCTCACATGAACTGCAGCATCCTTGCTTGCACAGTTCTACTCAAGCAACCTTATTTAGATTGAGGTTACCATTTGTAGAATGTTTAGCCTCAATTGAGTGATTGTCTTAGAGGAGTATGCTGTCTTGTTTGAGCAATAAGAGTGGCCTTCTGTTTGCTCCATCTTTTATAAGGTTTTTTTCATTAGACCTTTGCTTCTGAGATGGCTTCATCAAGGTCCTTAGGTCTAAGAGCTTCTATGTGGCCTTCCAACTCTTCTTGTAGACCATCAAAAAACAACAAAGCTTGTCATGTGGCGGACACGCACTCATAATTTTCTGAACTTTGTATTATATTCATCCACGGACTCCTACTGTCCTTGATGAATATATGAAGTTCCAGAAACTTCTCATTTGCAGTCTTTTTGCTGAAAGCATAAATAATCAACTCAATAAATTCACACCCAGTGAATAATTCATCACATTCACCATCCTATGCATCCAAGTTATACTGATGTCACCATTCATAGGTATCCCCTTCAAGATGAAGCAAAGCAAACTGTTCTTTAATTTTTCCATATCAGACATGGAGTACATTCAAAAATACACAACCAATTTATGCAGCGACACTTCAAGAAGAATTTTGCAACATACCATCAAAAATTTTAATTTCAAGTTGAGGCAGTGCTGTGGAGCTGTTCTGGTGTAAAATTGTCCACCAAAATTATTGTTTGTTTCCTTGTGGGCCTTAAAATCATACTCTACATGGAAATCTGCACCATTGGCCATGTAGGCTCTCCAGATCCTTCTAATGGGATCAACATTAAAGTCCCAAGCTTCATACAAAGGATTTCAATGTGGTGGAGATGCAGCATGGGCCGGCCTTTGCAGGTTTCAACAAGGGGATGGAGGAGATATAGACCAAAACCTATGAAATGATTCAGCTGTGTGAAAAATATGACTGCACTGTAAGCAGTTCCCAAATTGCTTGGTCATTTCCCTAACTATGTGATGTTTTAGCTATAAATTCAACATGTGTAGTTTTTTAGTCAAACTCATTGGGGTATCTCCCTTACAATTTCCACCATTGGTCATAAGCCTTCACGTGCACTCTCAACAAATAGCCGGCATGCCTTTCCTTGTTCCTAATCTTCATTGTGCTGATCAGACGAATTCAAATTGGTATGAACAGTGTTCTACTACCACCATTGTAAACCCAGATCTAAAATTGTTTACATCCAGTACACAAATATGGAACAAAACATAGAGCTGGAATATAAATCTGCAAATGTTATTTTCTTTATAAGAGTACTCATAAAAACAACAGAAATAAAATATGTTCTAGTATCACCAATATATAGAACAGCCTAAGCTCTTCAGTAAGCTGCCCTCATGTGGAGAAGTTCTTCATTCCAGAGACCCTTTTGAAATCATTATACCACTTCTTAATGTGGAAGGGTACAGGATAGAAGAAGAAATATGGTGGCAGTAATCTTCTCTGCCTGAGCAATTGCCCTCAATCTCTGACTGAATGATCGATTATCCCTATTTAGTTAATGATGTAGAACAAATCCTAACTATACTTTGAACTAGATGTTAACTTTCCATTATTTAAGGAACTCCTAATATTTGCTAACCGTCCCTTTATAATTTTTAAGAATTCAATCTGTTTATTTACCTATGTGCGCAAATCCTACTAAGCCTATAACTCAGTACAAACTATCCTTGATTTTAGAGAAATGAAGCTGATTTACTGTTTACCAAGGTTGCACAAGGACAGGGGTACTTGGGTACTTCGGGTACAGGTATGGCTATTTTTCAAAATAGGGGACGGGGGCACTTGGGTACGTCAATTTTTCTTAATATGATTTATATTTTATAGAAATTCTGAAAATATGAGTCATGACAATGGGTTTTCAAAACAAGAACAGTGATAAAGTTTGCAGATGTAATGTATTGTTTTCAGTTTCAGATTTGCAATATGTTGATAATAATAATATATGCTAAATGTTTAGAATCTAGATGCATAACAGAGAAGGCAAACTTTAAACATGAACAAGAAGATCATAAATCATATAACAATGACATATTCCAAATGATAAACTTCTGACTTGAACAGTGATAAAGTTAACTGTTAATCCCATTGCTTTCGGGGCTTTCAGTCACCTTAAAATAGTAGGGTATCCCTCTCCCCTTTGGATTTCATTCATTCTTGATTGATTGAGGGTCTTGATAAACAGCAAGCTGATGTGCAAACAAAGAACTGAAACAAAAATCAGAAATATTAATCAAGGTCCTTAGCTATGATGCTCTCCACTGAGTACCCATTGAGTATCCAGTACTTGGGTACATGTACTAGTACCTGGTACGCGTCCCAGGGGTATGGGTACTAGTACCCATGCAACATAGCTGTTTACTGATCGCCAATTAATTATTTACAAACATTTTAGGATTCTAAGAGAGGAGGAATTATAGCCAACTGAGCCCATCCAAGACAGAAAATTTTCACCTACAATATTACAAAGCCTCATGAAAAAAGCAAGCTTGTTACAGTAAATTACAAGTTTCAAAATGAAATTAATTGTTACTCTCATGAAATTCTACACAAAGATCCCAGGTATGCTAATGAATTTATATTATGATTCTTATAGGAATTCTAAATACTTCACAATTATGGTGCTTATTTATTGCAACAATATTTATCACTTATTGGAGTTAAGCGACTAAATCTGGAAATAGAAAAATAAAAATATATAGTGCTTGAATAAGGCTTAATCTAAAATTTGATGAAGCAGAAAATACATACATTCTCTTCTCCTCTTGGTGCCAATTCCTCCTGTGCAAATTCAAGAGCCTCTTGTAGCTTACCATTACGTATGAGTTCAATTAATGTCTGTTGCTGTAGATGGAAATACAACTGGGGATTCATCTCCAAAATCTACTGCACAACAGGCTAACAAGTTAATCTTATAAATCTAGTAGACCGGTATGTAAATTTATTTGCCCTAAACCAATAACCTCTACTATAAATTAAAGCCTACAGTTATAACAGAAACCTTACAAAATTCCAAAGCCTAAAATATTTGACTGATACTAAAAAGATCTAGTCAATCTCAAAAAAAAACATAAAACAAGGGAAGATCAGAAGAAAAAGACAAGCAATACATACATTCCAAACAATTGGTGAAACATTAAATTGAAAATTATTGTAAGAAATTATTTTTGGACTTAGTCCACATTTCTATCAATATCCACAAACTGGAAAAGTTCAGAAAAAAGCACATCATGTACAGAAATTGTTGAGAGAAGTGCATACAAACAACAACACCTCTGCATATCACACCAAATCTTCATTATTACCTCAAACCCCAAAGCACAAAAAATTTAGGAATTTAAACCAAATCACTCTCACTCGTGCTCATGCTGAGAAATGAATTTCTGCAATCAATATTGCAGCAAAATCTGGAATATACAGTTAGATCGTGCAACTTGGGAAAGCTAACAACTTTTGGTAAGAAAAAATTAAATCGTTCAAAAGTTACAAGAAAAATCATGCAATTGTTACAATACTAGTTCCGCGCATTAACAAGTTAAAATCAACTTCCCGAGGTAACTTCGTACAATTTTGTTTAACATAGAATGCATGTCTGGTCATAAATCAAAGTTTGCATGGGGGAGAAACTCACAAAAAACATCATAATCCTTAGGAAGATCACGATATATGTAAAATATAAATGATAGACCGAACATAGATAAACCTGTCTTGGCATAAAATTTAATAGAAGGAACAAGCAAAAGGGGCTAAAACATTTCACTCTAGAGCATCAGCTAGCCAAATAGATAAATTTTTATCACTACACATCAATCCTATAGGAACCATCAATTGACAATACTTTTCTCCAATTTTATGAGGCCCTTTGTATTGGCAACACCTATCCTGCACACTTCCACAAACATACTAGTAAGAGACAAACAAAAACTATTAACTACTAAATAGTGCTAACTCACTATCTTTGACACATGCTACCTAGTTCCCTTATAACATTGCAATCTCTAAGCATGCAAATTAACTGGACTAGGGTTTCTGACATCGATATGTAAAACCTAGGTTGATGACTCTCAAAACTTACAGCAGAAAATGAGAATCATATATAGAAATGGCAGAGTACAGCCCAAATTGTTACTTTACACTCTTCACCAATACAGGATAAATAGATGTACAATGATAATGATGTGTGTTATATACGACCAAGCACAGGCTCAAAGATAAAAGATGAAGTATAAAAGGCTATGTTACTAGTCCATCCCCTGCAGAACCTGAGTCCCAATCAGGCCCAGGTGTGGGTCTGGATCCGACATGTCCATGGGTCCAAGCAGGGTCCTCCGAAATGCGTACGGCTGTCTGGGGCAAACCCAAGGCGACTTTGACAAGTACTTGCACCAAATCCGCAGATTTTGCCATTTTTTAATTTCTTTTTAACTAAAAAGTGCAATTTGCCCCTCCCCCGCCCCCTAAATCCTAAAATGTGGTGTATAAGACATCCAAGAGGCAAAAGAAAAACTCATTTTTCATATTTTGAATAAAAACAAAATTATTATCCTCCATTGTTGATCTTTATTTCTTGCTTGCCATTGCACAAATAAAGTTGAAGATTGATCATCAAGCATTTCAAGTTGGTTGTTGTGCTATTCCTATGCATTCGCAAGAGTTCATTTGTTGTCAAGGAGATTGTGGAGGAAGATTTCTTCAAAAGAAGTAGGTTTTCTTAAGTTTTTGGTTTTTTTCCTACATTTTTTTACAAATGAACTCTCTTGTTTTGTTTTGAAATTTTTGTTTTGCATTCATTCTTCTAGGTATCTATAACGCATGCTTAATTTTTTTAAATGAATTAACTATTGAGTTGTATTTATATATTCTTGTTTTCATTTTTTCCATTTCTTTGAAAGTGTTCATTGAACTTGTTGTCTTAGATATTACAATGGCAATTAGTTCTAGCTCCCTGAGTGGACAAAGCTAAAAAAGTAACCCAAATCTTTCCTTTGGAAATATGGTATATCAGTTTCCAAGTGGTGGGGGTTATGTTCAGATTTGTAATGAATGTAAAGTTAGATATTTGTGCTCATACAGCCAAGTGAAAAGCCATTTGAGCAAAACCCTTGGGCAAGGCATCAAATTTTGTCCAAGAAAAGATGGTAATGACATTCCAAAACCACAAGTCTTGGCATATATTGAATAATTGGAGAGCAAGAAAAAGTAAATCAAACAACAGGTCATCAATCAAATCCTGCTTTGTTAAAGAAAGGATCTTGACAAATAAGCCCCGTACATCGCCTTCTCACTTTCAAGTTTCAACCTACAGAGTGTTAATATTTTTATAATAGAAAAGAAATAAGCAGCACAAAACAAAATAGTGAATACAAGACACATTAATTATCCTGGGAAAACCCTCCTTCTCGAGGGAAAAACCCAGCCACACCAAGAAATATCACTTTATATTAAAGAAAGTTCAGAAAATCTGATTTACAATATTGCCAAACACTGGACTGAGCTGAAAACTCAAATCAGCACAATGCAATCACTCGGCAAAGAATATAAAACATTACCTTGACCCTTCATAGTCTTGCAGTTACAAAATGAAGACCCTTCATTGTCTCTTGAACCGTTCAGCTGGATGAAGAAGACTCTTCGTAACATAAATAAAGATTCCTCCTGACGCTATGCATCAGCATATTCGACCTTTAGGAGATAAAACATCAAATCTTGCTTTGTTAAAGAAAGGATCTTGACAAATAAGCCCCCTCCATCGCCTTCTCATTTTCGAGTTTCAACCTACAGCATAGTTACCGATTCGCTGGCATTAGGGCTGGATGCGCGGACAAATGCGTTTGCATCCGGATGCCCAGTGGATGCTCACAGGAAGCACATCCGGGGCACCCGGATGCTCTCTGGATGCGTTGTAACGCATCNCAGAGAGCATCCGGGTGCCCCGGATGTGCTTCTTGTGAGCATCCACTGGGCAAACGCATCCGGGTGCCCTGGATGTGCTTCCTGTGAGCATCCACTGGGCATCCGGATGCATCCGCACTCCCAGACTCATATTTTGACGTTTTTCGAAAAAAACAACATAAAAGCACTTTATAACATGTGCTTTATATCAGTTTTTAACATTTTTTGTGCGAATCCTTATGATTTTGATAGTGAACATTGAATCATGAACTAAATTTTGATTTTGTAATTGTAATGATTTTCTAATTTGCATTGGAATCGTGAACATAGACGTATAACGGTATATGATATGGCATTTGAATATTTATTAGATATCTTGATTAATGGTGAAGTATCATACTATCAAATGATTTAATTTTGTATATTTTTTGCATTTCTTTGCATATATATATATATAAACGCATCCAAAATCCAAAAAAAAAAATCGTGCACCCGCATCCTGCACCCACACCTGAATCGGTAACTTAAACCTACAGAGAACCACGCATTTTTGTTCACAACTAAAGAACAATTGTAGCCCATACACATAAGAGATCAAAGGAACCATCGGAAACGGCATTTCATAACGAGTCTTGAGAGATTGTCGATCAACACATAGCAAGATGTGCTTATCCAAATGGATTGGCATTCAATGTTATTCACTCAACATATTGGCAACAAATGAAGAAAGGAATTAATGAGCCTCAAAAAGGTACAAGGGCCCGGGTTATGAGAAGGTGCATAGCACCTTACTGGAAAAAGAGGTGAAGTTTGTAGAGGAGTCCTTGAAGCCCGTAAGGGATTCATGGGTTGAAACAAAGGTGTCCATTTTTTATGGATGGAAAGATGCAAAAAAATGACTACTAACCAATTTTATTGTAGTGTCCCTTAAAGGGCAATGTTTCTGAGAGCAATGGATTGTAAAGAAGAGGTGAAGGATGGTGCATTTATTGCTAACATTCTTTATCAAGCCATTGAGGAAGTGGGCCCTCGAAATGTTGTGCAAGTAATAATAGACAATTCCAATAAATGTAGAGCAATTGGGTTATGGGTCGAGGAGCATTATTCACACAATTTTTGGACACCTTGTAGTGTCCACTTCCTCAACCTTATGGTACAAAAAATTGGCACCAAAATTTATTGGATCAAACAAGTGTATATTGAGGCCGAAAAGACGCATATGTTTGTCACCAACCACAATATGTCGCAAAGCATATTTAGAATAATCTTAAAATTGGAGTTTTTGAAGGTAAGTAAAATCATAAATATGTTACACTTTAGCAAATTTTTTAATTTTATTTTAATTTTAATCTTTTCAAATTTATTTTTATTAATTTTGATTTTCAAACCAGTCATTGACACCCATTTTATCTCCAACACAATTGGTTTGAGAAGACTTGTGAAGGTTCGCGAGACAGTTTCTAACATGGTCATCAACCTAAATTGGTTCATGTGGAGGCAATCTAGCACTACAAGAGCAGCAAAGCTTAAGCAAATGATCCTAGATGACATTTTTTGGGCCGTGTTAAGTGTCTCCTCAGTTTCACTAGGCCCGTATTGAGCATGATCCATTACACCGACTTGGATAAGCCTTGCTTGGGTGAGATCAATGACAGCATCAACTCAATGATTGAGAAGGTGTAAGTCATCATAAATACAGAAGAGCAAGATCTTGAAGATACTTTCTTCAAACAACTTTACAAAATCATTGAAGAGAGATGGAACAAAATGACTGCTTGCCACATCTTTTTGCCTTTGCATTGAGTCTCAAATACTATAGAGTTGAGTTCCTTTCTGTGACAAGAGTTCCCATATAGAGATGTTGAAGTCAGTCAAGGATACAAGAAGGAAATTCACAAACTCTTCATTGATTGTGACATGCAGGATGCAATGAGGGTAGAGTTCATGGATTTGCATCCTCCAACAACTTTAATCTTAATGCTCTTCATTGCTTCAAGACAAATGTAAGGTCAATGCTCAGTTGGTGGTACTTTCGAGGCCAATCATTCACACACCAATAACCTCTTATGATCAAAATTCTATCCCGTTTTATAAAATTTATCTTTTAAGTTTTATTTATATTTAAATTATTTATTTACATTTTTTATTTTTGTAGCTCTCAACTCTCTAATTTTGTCTTAATTAGGTCACTAGTTTATCTGTATCTAAGAGGAATCGGAGTGCATACTCCATCCCCTCAACAAAGTGCAATTGACTACACTTAAAAAAGGTAAAGGACTTAGTATATGTGCATTAAACCTACAATTCCTTCCACACATAGTAGCTACAAGGGGACACAATTAAGTGGTATATCAAGTTACAGCCAATTGACTAGGCTTCCACTTCCCACTATACTACACTTGATGTTGACGATGAGCCACCTAGTGAGCATGAGAGTTGACGCTGAGCCACCAAATGAGCATCAAAGTACTAGTGCCAGTGCTAGTGCTAATGCTAGTGCTAGTGCCAATGGCACAATTTGAATACCTACATCATCTAATATGGTCCATGGATTGTAATAATGATATTTTTGAAGACCCATATATTTTTTATAAAATGATGGTTGTTGTTGACACTTGACATTTTTATTTTTGTTGTATATAATGACATTCAAATTTCACTAATAGTTGACTATTAATATGATGGTTTTGTTTGTTATATTATATAAGATACTATGTCTAGTGTATTTTGAACTTAATTACCACAGCAAATATGTATATATTTTTTATTATTATATGTTTTGTATGGACGAACCCAAAAGGAACCCAACCCTAAAATATTTTTGACCAATCTCACAAACCACACCCTTGAACCCCATTAATGTTTTAACCAGAATAGCATAACATGCAATAAACAGAAACTTAGAAAAGCATACGAACAGATGACTCAATTATTTATCCTAGGAAAAACCCTCCTCGAGGGAAAAACCCAGCCACACCCGAAAAATAGATCCTTTATTGAGTTCTCAAACAACTACGATTATCTTCTTGCTTATGATTGAATACTTTGATCAGTCAATCAATAAGCTTTTAATTCCTTGTACACATATTGATTATAAAAGAAACATACTTATCGACTGCAACATGAAAGTATTACAAATATATATATATCAGAGTAACGAGAATCGCGCGTGAATCGCGATTCGATTCACCCTCCCTGATTTTTTGGGAGCCGGTGAATCAGATCGGCGGTTTTTTGGCATGAATCGCTTGAATCGCCGATTCATCCAAAAATCGCCTGAATCGCCATGTGTGAACCGACATGAATCGGCCGTCAAGTCAAAAAAACTAAAAAAACACTTTTTTTTAATCTTTTTATGTGTCTTTCATCTTACATACATTTATGATTTGATGTCTTATGGAGCTGAAAAATAACTCTCGATGCCTTATAAAATAATTAAAGCCAGTTGAGCTTTCAGGGGCGCTGCCCCCGAAAACCCCAGCGGGGGCACTGCCCCTCGACCCTGCCCTGTACTGCGACAGGGAGCGCACAAGGCGCTGCCCCTTGACCCCGTCTTGGGAGCTTTGCCCCCAAACCCCCATTTAATAATTTGGGTTGGAAACTGCGCCAATAAAAGTGGGGAAAAATTAACCTTCGAGTCTTATTAGGCTCCATATAGAAGATGATGATGATGAAGAAGAAGAATATCAATAAATTATTAATCCATTAGTTGAACTTAAAACAATGATACTTGAACTGATGTAATGATTTAATTTTAATGTTTTGATTCTTGAATCTTTGATGTTGAACTTGCACTTGAAGTATATGATGGTATGATCATGATTCATGATGCTATGATTACAAGTTTGTTGTTTAAATGTTTTTATGATACTATGTGACACTCCAATTTTAACTCATGCTTCTAGGCTGCATAAATATGTAACGCATGTGATGGATTTATCATTTATGTTCCTTGTTTATGTATGTTAGCTTCTATTTGATGATGTTATAGTGTGTTTAAGTTATATTCAATAAAGGGTGCATGAAATAAGTTTTAAATTGTTAAAATCTCTAAATTTTAAGGGTTTTTTAAATTTGCCAATTCATGGGCGATTCGCGATTCGATTCGGCCTTGCCGATTCCGAGACGATTCTGGTTCTCGTTACTTTGATATATATATATATATATATATATATATATATTGATCGATGCGCAATAATAACACAGCTCTATCTCTGTGCTTTCTGTAGAAGATATGATCATCTTCTACCGTCACCAAAATCACTAACTTCACATATGCACAAGTCCCATACCATCCAGCCTGAAGAATCACCATCACTCTGGCTCTATCAACACACACAGGTATGTGCATCCGACACAAAAACACCATCCAAATAGACTTTGTCCCGGTAACAAAAAGGGACACACTCAATACAATACAGCAAACTGACGGAAGTTACAAGAGATGAGTCGATTCAACTTCTTCATATTCTCCATCTACTATACAAGCGACAGCACCCAAAAATGAATGAGCCAATCAACAATAGCTACAGTCCAAACTGAAGTCCTTTGCACTTCCATCACCGTAAAGAATGAACGGACGAATGTTATATCAAGGTGTCATTACATATACATGATTATGATGCTTCAATGCCAAAAATCACCGACACCAAGAACGGGGCCCTCCACATAGATGAATGGTTCCATATTAAAAACCGTGGCACAAGAAAGAACTGTAGAACTTTGACGGAAGCAACAGAAGATAGAACCGCACAGCAGACCATCACAGGTACAAAGATTTCTATAGCAGCTACTAATTTCAACAAACCCGACCCTAAACTAGTACCAAAACAGGTAACTTAGATGTCAATTATTATAATGTGTATTTTTTTAACCTTTGCACTGGTAGCCGTTTTCATGACATTATGCACACGTTGAAAACTTTATTATTTGATGTTGCTCTAGTTTTAGTTTTGCGTAATGATGTTTTCACAACATTTATCAAATTTTTGGTCGATTGTTTTTTTGTTTGTGGGGTTTTGTTTTCATGACATTTATTCAATCTTTGCTTTAGAATCTTAGATGTTTGGCCACTATCCTATCTTAATAACCTTTGCCAATGTTTCCTTTCCTACATGGAACTAATGATCCTACCCATTTCTACCTCTTGGCATGTGATCCACTTAAATCCTTTTTTCTCTTTCCCTTTCCCAAATGCTATGACATTACCCATGTGAAGCATAGTTAATGTGTGTTCCTTAGCATCTTGTTTCCATCCTATACCCATTGTATGTGTTCAATATCACGTTTAGAAATTGTTTCCCTTACTTTTTTATCATGTTTGTGTTTCTCCATTCATTTTTCAGGTTGTCTAAGCTTAATCTATTTATCATTTTTCATGCTTTGTAGCTTGTTATCATTTTTTCATTTCTATATATTCTGTATAGAATAAGCATTTGTTTCCATGCACTAACTGGTTTGCCTTGATAAGGTGCATTGCAAGAATAGGTACATCCATAAGGAGGAATGAACAAAGAACAATGAAGAAGACCTATATCCTTTTTTTGTGGGCCCTTTTATTTATATGATAATATATTAAATTTAAAATACTTTTACTTTAGCATTCTTCTTCCACTTATTGTCCTAAATCTACTTAAGTGAGGGCAAAATATAACAACAGAAACTATATAGCCCACAACTTCCTCATTACGTTTTTTAACTTATTTTAGTTTCCGTTATGTTAATGTGTTTTTAGTCCACTTAACCCTATTTTTAGCCTCCCTAATGATCATAGTTGGACAATGCAGATTTCCCATAACCTCACTTGACCCAACAGACCTCTCCCCAAAAGCAAAAATTGGTTGCTTTAAGTGCCAGTGCCCCCTATCCCTAATCATGTTGAAGGGCACACAATATACTTGGGGGGGGCGGGGGGGGAATCAATATATTCCAATTTCCAACTTAGCTGAACATTAATTACCATTAATAACTTCTCCAAGCATGATCCTTTAAAACATCAATGCAGGCAAGAACATTAGTTTTCCACAATCCATCATTGTTATTATTGCTTCTTTTGGTTTAAATTGTGGCTGTTTTTTTGGCATCAACGTTTCGGATCACACTCTGTGATCCATCATCAGGATGAAAGGAAGCTCAGAGAGAAAAAATCAGAGTGTGATCCAAAACATTGATGCAAAAAAACAGACACAATCTAAACCAGAAGCAGCAATAATAACATCAATGCATGTCTAACAATCTTCTTAATCTGTAGCAATTACACATGAACACCAGATATATGTGGAAACCCAATATCAGAAAAAAACACAGTGAGAACAGCGGCTTGGATCAACCGTCCAAATCCAACCTCACAAAATAATGAATCAACTTACAATAATGAGGTAGGCACCACCCTACTGGAGACACCAATCCCCTATCACATTTGCAGGGACCAACCTACTGGAAATGCCAATCCCCTTTGCCCAAACTAAGCATCAACTCGGTAACTAGGACTTCAATCTCAACAACAACAGAGATATGAATTGAGGACCTTCTACATGAAACTCTACTTGCACTTGATCTGATCAATCTTCAGAGCACTCTCCCATACAGAAAATGATCTTCTAATAAACCCTCACATTGATTGAAATGCAACTCACATTGCTTGCATTCGACTGCTCTCCAATCATCCACACATACAGAATAAGTACATTCATGTACATACACATAGCTCTTCAACTCTTCATGATAGATCCTAGAACCCTATGTATATGTATTACAATTACAATTACATTCGCATGTTGGCCTATAATGGAAGTAATACATATGGAAGTTGATCACATCAATTAACCTTAATAAAACGTGTAACAGGCTAGGACCAATAGCCCACACGCTACTCCAGAAGAAAGAACACGCTATGCAATTCCCAATGTAGCCCTATATGGTTCCAACGGTCATCCACATGCTACCTCCAGAAGGGACACACTACAAGCCTTTGCCACAGCAATCCGGAACAGCTACATACCTGATTAACAGTCACAGTGACCCTTCTGTCACTTCAAACTTCCTGTCTGATGCACACCAACTCCCGAAACTTTGGGATATGATAAAACATGTGTCTACATACTCTCCTTTGAACCGCAGATCGTAACTCTTGAATATGAAGTAATGCTGATCAAAACAATATATTACGGCAAGCTTGCTGTCTGGGTAATATGCCTTCTACAACTCCGGTTGACATTTCTGATCACCTCTACCAACTGGACTAGATGCATGAAGATATTACAGATATAATCTGACTGATTCCATTGACATAGCAATCCACAGTGCTGCCGCGTCTCAAAATGCAGCTCAGAAAGATCTGACATGACATAACAAGTAATTTACATTCCTCTGAAAACCTTGACATTAATGACTACAGCTTGCTGACACTTCTTGAAATTCCTTTGCCATCAGTCCTTTGACATCAATGACAACAAATGTTCAACGCATGTGAGCAAGGATGCCCATTAATGCCCTTATTCACATGACCAAGGCTGTCCCCATAGCAAGCAGCTGCAATCTCCTGGAGTCTCTTTACCAAACTTTACCCAAGATTTTTCACCATAATCCTAACTAGTTTCTTATTAGTAGCAACCCTAAAAACTTAATTTGGGATCACATTTAAGCCCATTCTTCCCTGTAATCACTCATTAGTTTATCTCACTCACAAAATAAAGAGCTTGGTCACATTCCTCTTCTCAGAATTGGAGGTCATCCATTATAACAAGGCAGCAAACTAGGACTGGAGATCTTAAGTTGTGGAGGTCTCTTGACTCATCCAAGCCATTGGATCTTCATCATTCCCTCATCCTCTCTACATCTATCATCATACCATGTCTATTTCCCTTGATTCCCCCTTTATGAAGCCCTTGTCCTCTTCCATAATCATCCCAAATCTGAAACCTGCTATTTCAAATATCCCTAGATCTAAAGCTCTTGCCCTCTTGCATTTTCCTCCTATGATCATGTTGTTGCCATAGATTTTACCCTTTAGGGTTTTTAGTTCTGCCTTTATCATTGTTACACGCTATCATCTGGGTCTGCACACACTATCCAATTTCCTAATATGCTTTTTGTGGAACAAGTTGGAATATTCCCACTAGGGGACTGACTGAGGCAGTCTCCTTTGTAGCTCTAACCACTTTTCATGTTCCCCAAACTCAGATCTATGTATTTTGCCTTCTGAAGGTTACAGAAATAGTTTGCAGGCAAGAACAGGCATTGTGAGTGAAGACAAAGCTTCAGTGAAAATTTCAAGAGTGCTCAACAGAAAACCATGTGGACCCTTGTGACCCACCTGAGCTCTTCCAGTATAGCCAGCCCCACTGTTTTTCACAAATCTCCTCTGACAGCTCCCTAATTCACCAAACGGGCTGTTTTGGTCTCCTTCAACTCATTTAAAGTCTCAGATACAGTTCGCATCCGTTGCATATGTTCTTTTTCCTCATTTTCATTTCAATCAGCACTGCAATTTCTATGTTTCCATTACCAGCTCCTTGTACCTACTGTCCGTAAATCAAATCTAATAGTTTTAGGGTTGAATGTCTATTGTTAACTGATTTGTAACTAGTTTGTACAATTGAAAGAAATACCATCTTGTACACATGTTTAAAGGATAATTGTTATTTTCTTTTCTTTCAATGAATTTATGTTTCTAACGTTATCAAATGGATTTGTCATATGTTTTGGTTTTGCAAAGGAAAATTTGTCAGGACGATGGTGGGATTATTTGGCAAGGAAGCTATATAGAATCAAAAAATGGCCATGCAGATTTTGAATAAACCTTACAATTTTGCTACTTGAAAGTGTTTTTAGATAGAGCATTCAGCTTCTCCTTTAAAAAAACAAGGTTAGAAGTCAGTAATAACTTGGTTTCTTATTTAAGTTTTGATCAATATTAAAATCTATTGAGATTTCTTGCATACAATCTAATGTCTTGATATTATCAAGTAGCATAAAACAAGATCAACGAATTATTCTTGAGGGGACCAATCTTAAATTATAACAGATTGCAACCAATGATGGGCCAATGTTTTCAGATGAGGATTCGGGTATCTTGGATGAGGTATTGAATGAGCTGATCTAATGTAGGAGAATTAGGATATTGGAGCTTTAAATTCACATTCTAAATTCTGGTGGCCTTACAGCACATTTTGTTTTATACTAAGATGTAACTTGTGATTGACTCGTGAAAACTTAGAAGTACAAATATAGACACGGCAAATTTTTACCAAATTTTGTGATTAGCAACATTGAACAAATTCAATTTTTAACTTTTTATGTTTGTTTTTATCTCTAGGCACCATATTTGGCATGAAAGGCAAAAACATTTTTCTTTTGTTATGAATATATCATCATTTTGTAGTTTGCAAAATTTTACATGAATTTTCGCCATTTTAAACCCAAAAATTGAATTCCATTTATACTAAAAGTTATTATATCTCAATGTCATGCAAAAAAAACTGCTACTATCATTCTTTCATTTCTTCGTAACTGGTCAACTTCAGAAGTTTCTGGTAGAATTTATAAACTATCCTTGTATCCACCGTATAGGAGTGTTATAAACTATCCTTGTATCTACCCTAGGAGTGTTATAAACTAGATATAGGCCTATCCTACACTTATAAGCATTGATATTCTTCTATAAGGAATGAGCGTGTGTAAATTTAATTTGCAAAACAAAAGATCTGGATATATGTTTTACATGTCCATTGTCAACCAATGACTAAAGTTGAAGGGAAGTTCCCCTTTTCAAATAAATTACGTCAATGTTAATCATCCTCACTCAAATATATATCTAGAAATTGAAGAAAATAACATGGCAATCTCAATTCACATAATACTAGGAGTATCTTAATATATGGGACCAATCTATTGATAATGCACTCAAATCCAGCTCTTCATAATTATAATGAATAATAATTTTCTCAAGAATTCAGATGTGTCTTCAGTTCAATTGATCCACATTATTAGGCATCATCACACAATAATCCTCCAAAATTATATCTCCCATTGGCATCCATTGCATATTTGTTTGACAGTTTGCTTAAAACATCAAACAAATATAAGTGACAAAAGTTTATAACCTAGATCACTTATTCAAGTTCCGCTCAAACTTTGGTTATAGTGAAATCTGTATACAGTTCGTCAGCTGAAAAAAATATGATAAATTCAACAATGAGTTGCAGAAATAGAGATATGGGAGGTCATGTGCACATCTTATGGTAGGATTTACAGTCCAAAAGAGAATGAAGAGAGAATGTCCACACCACCCATGATGCAGTTGTTGGCTATTATTCTATACAAAATCCACCTCTTCACAGTTCTTAAGAGTGGTCATTTGCTCAAGAATTTAGATGCATCTTCATTTTCAGTTGATCCATAATATTAGGTGTCATCACACAATAATTCCCAAAAAAAACATCTCCCATCAGCACCCATGGTATATTTGTTCGACAGTTTGCTTGAAATATAAAACAAATATTAGTGATAAGTTTATAATCTAAACCACCTTATTCAAGTTTGGCTGGAAATTTGGTTATCATATAAAATCCATTATATTAGTTTCTCAGCTGAAAACAATATGATATATTCAACATGGGTCTGAGAAATAGAAATATGGGAGTCTATGTTCACATATTATGGTGGGGTTTACCATCTAAAGACAAACTGAAGCGAGAATGTCCATACCATCCATGATGCAGCTGTTAGCATTTATTCTATGTTGCTGAATGGCATAAACTGTTAGAAGGTCCAACTTTGTTTGCAGTTAATTAGACTATATTATATCACTAAATATGTTGAAAAGGGTATATTCCTTTCAAAAATTCACTTTGAAGATTCAAGTCTTTTAAGTGCCCGCAGGGTTCACTATCTAGAGCACTAAATTAAATTCACTGATTTCTGTCTTATAATATGTTCCCTTAATGTTCATTATTATTGTAATATTTCCACATGAGATAAGAATTATTTATAGACCTTAAAATTATCTTCTAGTATTCCTTTGCTCTAATGCCGATATCTTTCTGAATATAAATCTGTTGTGCATGCATTTAAGCATTTAACACAAATTTCAAAGCAATGCAACCAACTTCATAATTAGCACTATAAATTTAAGTGTTAAGTGATACTTGTTTCATTTAATGCATTTTGCTCGGTGATATCAATTTTTGAAAATATACAATAAGTCAACTTTCATGCTTAGGTTTTAACTATCATTCTACGTATATCACTTCACGTCTAAAAATATCTTCTAAAAGTGTTCACTATTTGCATCTACTTTATCATAATATCAACAAAGTCAAATATATTGGTTGTCTTAATGATTCTATGGAATCCTATAAATAAAATTGGGGCCTCAAATTTACTTATACAAACAACTGCATGAAAGTATGTAAGAATTGATTTGGAATCCTCAAGACAAACTTGAGCCCTTCACTTTCATTATATGAAGACATCTAAAACCCTTTTGGTTCACTTTGGCAACTAGAAACTATAAGACTAGCCGTCAAAAGGTAGAGATCTACAAATACCCATTTTTATTGTTAATATTCATAACTATAAGATTTTGTTGGCCAATACAATCTCAGCATCTTGCTATTGTGTGTCTGGGCTTTACTTTTGGAAAACATACATTTTTAAACAATATAAGGAAGAAGAAAATGTATAGAAAAGCACATCTATTTTTAACTTAATAAAATTGGTAAGTAATAGTAAATACAGTCAAAAATGTTGAACCATCAGTTGCTTTGCTTTCACAAGATCTCAACATGAATGACTTCCAATGTTTTATTGAACCTCAGGTAGTTGAAACTTTTTTACTTTGAGAAAAATACATCCGCACTTTGTTAGTATTGGACTCACACACCCACACATATACATGTGCAACCTAAAAGAAAGAAAAAATCAAGAAATACTAGGCAGAAGAGATAATGTTTATATGAAAATAGAATACAGTTTTATAATTTTATTTTTCTTGACATCAAAGCATTTACCAAAAAATCCCTTTTAAATCCAGCTTTTCTGCATAAGAAAGAAATCTAAAAGAGGAATGGTAACAAGATAATCACACATAATTGTAGGAATCAACATGCAAACATAAAACAATGTTCCTCAGTATCAGCATCACAAATTATTCAACTGTTATAACTTTAGAAAGACAACGACTGGCAGTGTTTTTTTTATAGTAAATGCACTTTGAATGTCACAAGCTGTCAAACTGATTATCACGGAAGAAATTGGAGGAAACTGACCTCTGGATTTAAATCATTGACCTTCTCAATAGCAGCTTCCACATTGCCATATTGAATAGCTGTGCGCACTGCCACTCGATCTGTTGTCGTGCCAAGATCCATATCTGCTGTTTATAGCTAAGAAAACCATTAACACTGTTGACAGAGTCACAGAACTATAGCTACTTCGAAACCACAAAGAAGAAGAAGAACAATTAGATGACCAGGAACATTGCTTCTTCTTTCTGGAGCTGCTCAAGAAATATGTCTTGCACAAAAGAAATCCTTACCTTAAAAGTGATCATAAAAGACCAAATAAATGTGGTTCTACAGTAGCAAACTATAATAAGACAAACAAAAATTCAGCCTATAACATTTTTTATCAAACCCAGACTTCAAATTAAAGTTTAGATTACAGCATATTAGATTATACTAAACAATTAAGGAAGCTGAAAGTAAACATAAAAGATACGCTCTGTGCCCGATTCAAGCTGAAACTTCTCAGCTGCCTCAACATAGCCTTCTGTGACAAAAAAATTCATTATGAGCTTATTCATATCTTCTTTTCTAATTTTTACATCATTGAGCCTCCTCTCCCATTCATCTTTTTTGATCTCCTTTCTCGCAGATGACTGCATCAGGAATTAGGATATGAGGATCTACAAGCAAAACTAGATGAACTTAAATCCAAAGAAAATGAACATAGGCTTTTCATAGAAGAAAGAAAATTACTTTTAATAAACAAACTAGGTGCCCTGTAAATGGACTGTGAAGAATCGAGAAGTAATGAACTTGAGTAGATGAACATGAGCAGACTTTTACCTTGGGGTATGCTAATCATCCCAAGGCATTCTCATCCTGAACTTTAAAAGGGCTTTAAAAAGTAATCCAAGCACTGCAGGTAGAGTAAGACTCCTTAGGCCATGAAAGCAATGCAGCCTTTTGCTTAAAATACAGATCTTACAAAAACCTCTTGTAACCAAGCATCATGTCTAGCCTTACTTATGGGAATGAAATCAATGTATGAATAAACATTAGAAAATTCAAGTGGACAGAGACACAGATCTGATGATGAATTGGACTCGGTACAAGTAGAGAATTACAGATGGGACAACATAAGATAGTGCAAGGGAATAATAATCTTTTATAAAGCAGTAAGGTGTTCTAAGAAAATTGCATAAGTTGACTTATTGATTGGCCAACATAAGAATATTATTGTTTTTTATCCAACAAAGGAATATATTGATGGATTGAAAGAAACTGATTTGCTTTAGCTGG
This sequence comes from Thuja plicata, assembly GCA_018584345.1. NCBI lineage: Eukaryota > Viridiplantae > Streptophyta > Pinopsida > Cupressales > Cupressaceae > Thuja > Thuja plicata. The sequence continues at coordinate 1,415,793 of MU225272.1, read as the reverse complement.
AGTAGGTCCACAATATTGTCAATCCACCAACTAGATTGGAATCAAACCAATAGATACTACTTATTTGTCCAGTCACTGATTGATGGATGATCTATATTTGGTAGGATGGTGGATATGAAATCCTTAAATGTTGATGTGAAAGAATCGACCAATTGATTATATATCCTTACCAAACACTACTTAGATTAGAAAGGAATTATATCGGACTCCAGACCGCCTTTTCTTCATGTTAGCAGTATCAGTCGAAGTGGTAAAAATGAATGGAGCAAAGGGATAGAAAAGACCAAACTTCAGAATGAAAACGATTCTGTAACCGTTTCCGTAAATTTCAAAAGGAGTAATTCTGAAGTCCTAAGTCCTACCCAAGGAAAACGAGTAACACACTGAAGTGCGAAGCATTCTGGAAGAGATAGGTTGCCACTGAAATTTCAAGACTACCTAGAGAGATGTTAAAGAACAGAAAGTGAGCATTTCAAGAAATCCACTGAAGAGCTCCAAGGAAAGTTGGACAGCATAAAGAAAAAAGTGGATGCAAGTAATCCCAAAACCAAGAAGCTACAGGCCTGTGTAGCAACTAGGAACTACAAGTCTATATGCATTGCCATCACCAAAGATCTTACAGTAACTGTGACACATCTGGATAGTTTTCATCATGATTCCAACAGTTCATTGATAGAACACCCAAGGCTAGAGAATGCTTGAAAACTTGCTCATTGGTGAACTTATGCTATGACTCAGTCAAAAGGCTTATCATTTGTAGACACTATAAATAGTTGTTTTCTTTATCATACAAGTATCTAGAGTCAGTTGCTTTAGATTCTCTACAATGGTTTCTCTCAAAACCATATAATTTTTAAGTAGATACATTGCTACAGATGAGTCTAGCATGATTTGATGTATCTTATACTTGTTAAATATCATAATTAATAGGAATCTTTAACCAATTAAGTTAGGCATGGTATTCATCAACTACAATTTGAGGACGCATATGCCCAAAACATGGTTATTGATCAGAGACAAACAAGGAAATGAGAAGCAACTACACAAAAAGTACTTTTTACTACAAAATAGACTATTGTGCCATATACTCACTGACAGAATTTTCTTCAAATCCAAGATCAACTAAATCAACTAACTAATAGTTTAATAAACTTATACCAAAAAGTTAAAAACCTATAACTAGAAGTTCTCATCTATAATTGAGATTATTCACAGTCACTATCTACACATCAAAAACATCAAATGAAAACACGGAATCACAACAAAGGCCGAATAATGATGTGCGACTACAACAGAATAATACCCAGGTAAACAGTCTATCTCTCCACTTTGTCATAAGTATGGCTTCTATGCTCCATCCAGCTATACTCTTGTGGTAAGACGGCAACTTCTATTAAGAATGATAACCTGGGTTCAAATCTTGGTAGTCATACTTCCCAAATAAGTCAGTTGTGATAAAGCTGGTTGCAAGACCCCTCAGCCACAGCATCTAAGCCAAACAGTTATTCAACTTTCTTATCCTCTACGCTTTGGTCCTTTACACCACAGATTCAGAATGTTTGATTAAAAAAATGTTTGCCATCCACAGTTTTTCACTTTCGTAAACACTGTGAATTTAAAAGTTGAAAACGGAGTTAAAACAAACTCGAAGCATTGCCGCAAATGCAACAAAACAAGTTCTTTGTGCGTGGATGGCAAACACTGTCACACTACTTCTCACTTAGTTTAACCAAGACAAATGCAGTCAAACTGCTTTGCTTGACAATGCTAAAAACCATGCAAAGGTGAGAAAGTCATTTTCCAGGTCTTGAGTGAAATGTCTGAGCCTATGTGTTCTCTTTGACCACAAATTTTGCAAATCACGTATGTTGCATAATATTAACATTTTGGTAGCTGTGCTACAAATTATTAGTTCTCCTGAAAATTGTTGAAATTGTTTATAGTAAAACAGCTTTTTTGAGTGCATAATATAAAAGCTAGACATAGCAGATGACAGCTCAAACAAACATTTTGAACTAATGAAAGATTATCTATTGCATATATTAAATGCAGAATTTCAAGATTTTTCAAACATGCATGCTGAACTCACACCAGGTTTGCCCCAGGAGTTAGGATTTAACCGGGATTCCCATTTTTCCAATACCCAATTAAGCATTAACTATTTGGACGATTTCCTTCTGAAAGAGACAGACCCAATACATTTTTTTTGGTTCAGTTATTCAGTAAGAAAACTTGAACACTCATATGTATAAAGGCCACAGATAACAAATCCCAGAGAAGGAAAGCACAATAGAATGACAAAGGTGTTGGTGGAAACCATAACTTTGATTGAATTAAGTGGATGATCCTATACATGCCAACTACCAAACAGAGTCCCCTGAGCATTAAATTTGTAAACTTGAAAGCTCACAAGATCAATGATCTTTATAACAAACCCAGCAGAATCTACCCGGTTCAAATTCCCCTCACCACGATAAGCCAACCTAACAGTGGTGATATGCTCATTGAGTACATATAACCATGACTTGAATTTAAAAATCTTAAGAATGTGGTTCAAACTTATCCCAGAATGCCGCCTATAACCTTGACCAATATTTACCAAAACAAAAATAACGCATCAAAAATAAAATGAAATTGACATTTTCTAATGAAATTTCAAACTAAAATAAAAAGTATAAAACAAAAGTAAAGATAAAATCTAATGAGATTAATGTTTTGTAATGAAATCAAGGGGTGATCCAAATGAATCTATACTTACCAGCTAGCCAATAGAACCTATTCACTGTTGATTTATTATGTGCAGAAATTCGGACGTGCTCATGTGCATAGATCATTTGGTAACAACCCAAAGAATGAAACCTGAATATAAAACAGAAAAATATGAATAATGAGGGCTATTCCAGAATAACTTACCTCTCCTTTGCGCATGTTGAAAGAGAAATATTGGTGCTCCACCTTGATCACTATTAACCAGAGCTATTGTGTCCTAGAATTCCTTCCAGCAATTAGAACCTATTGCCCAAAACTCATTCATATGTACAGGAATCTCAGGTGTAGACCCCACAAGATGAAAGTGCATTCGTAAACAACCCCAGTGAATGAATGTTAAAAAGAAGTACATGGGCTTGTTTTCATTTTATTTGCTTTCAAAGATAAAAGAAAGTATTGCTGCTAGGGAATCTTCCTCACCTCAACAATGCAGATGAGTGGGATAATGCCTTGCAGATCCCCTCTACACTGTCGAATACAATGAAAGCGTCCAAAGGAGAAATACCAGCAGCACAAGCAACGCTGGAGTGTTATGCTTTGCTCAATTAATCATGACAATAACGCCTACCTTAACCCTTGCTGACAGTAAGTTTAAGATTGAGGGAAACGAAAGGTTCTTTTCAAGGTTAACAGTCAAAGAAGCCTCATTTTTCTTGGAGTGAAGGATTTGGTATTTTAATAAAGTATATAGAATAGATGTTTATATTATTTTTTTGTAGGAATGTAAGCAATTTAGTCTTCAATTTAATGTTTTAGTACATATTATCTTTAAAAGTTGAACTAAGCATTTTGTCATTTCATATCTCAGATTTCAAATTAACACTAATTCATTTTTCAAGACTTATCTTTTCTAGTCTAAGGGGTTGAGCGTAATTGTTGAAAGGTTGAGTTCTCATTGTGGAGATCTGAGTTCAAATCTCAAAAGAACATTTTTATATGGATTTCCAAGTTGCAACTCTTGGTCTTTCATAGTTGGCTTTAGTGTGGAAGTGGTTTATAAATAAGTGGGTTTTTAAGTTGTGACTCCTGGTCTTCCATATGTTATTTCTAGTGTGGTTGCATGAAAGGAGCTAGTATTAGCAGGATATTATAGCATTAATTGTAAAGCTAGTGTTTATATTAGTTGTCCAATTATATCATTGTATTTTTCAACAACTTTTTGTATTGGTATAGTTTTAATATATTTTAAATTTTCTATATTGTAATAGGAATTATTTATCTTTAATTTAATTGGTTGAATGTGACTATAGTAGTATGTGAGGCTTTTGCCTTTTTGTAAGAGATATTTTCATTTTAGTTGTCCAATCATAACATTTTATTTTTTCACAACTTTTTACATTTGTATAGTTCTAATATATTTTGAATATTCTATTATTGTTTTTTTGCTACTATTGTTTATAATATGTTTATTGCAACTAATTAATTATATTATATATTAATATTAACTTAATAGTATAATATTAATATAATTTTTTATATATTATATTGATATAATATATTATTAGATTCATAACAGTGCACAAAAAATACCAAAACAATGTTAATTTAAATATAATTAATTACTTGAATATGATACTGTAATAGAAATCTTCATTTAATATTTACTATTTAATATTTAATGTTCATCTATAATTATTGATTATATTTACTATTTAATATTTAATGTTCATCAAGCCAAATCTCGTAAGGCTTAATCTTTAGGACTTAGGCAGAAACTAGACACTATGCGTCCTTGTTCTTTCAAGAGCTTGTATTGGTCTCATGTTAATGCTTGTGTGAACAAAATATTTGTAAATGATTATCAATAAAAAAAAGGCTTTTTTTTCTTAGATTAGATCGTGTGGATGATCTACTTTCTTGGACTAGATCATGTGTCTGATCTAATCTCTTTATTTCAAAGTCAAAGTAGTTAATTCCAAAGTTAACAATCGTAATATATGACCATTACCTATTAGCATGTTTCCTAAAGATTTTTGACTAAGGACATCATCTTAGGACACTTTCATTATTGAATGATCATTTTACATTCACAAATTCAATCACAAGTATTATTAATCTCATTTTGCATTACTCTTAAATTATATTAGACATAGTTACTCGACATCCATTATCTCGTATTGCTCTAATTTGATCTCGTTGAGTCAACCTAAGGGCCTAACTAGCATAAATGGAAACTTCATACTTCCCAAGGTACATAGCAAGTTCTCAATTGTACTTTCTAACCAAATTCCAAACACATATACACACCAAGAAAACATTTCCTATAGATGTCAAAAGAAAAACTCTATAGTGAGTGAAATCATCACACCATTTAAAGAAGATTCCAATGTGATCCAAACCTAGGTTCTCAAAATATTGTATTACATTCATTCATCTCAAGTTTTTGTTCATATATCTATATCTAAGATTATATTATGCAAATGTTTGTCATAGCAACTCAACAATCAAAGTCAATATCAATCCACTTTATATATAGGTCCTAATTCATCTTGGTTTTTTTTATTAATTATCTCATCTTCCTAAGCATATATTATATTTTCAATTTCTCATCCTCAAATAACTCATTAATTTAGGGCATAAGTTTCATTGATTGTTTAGCACCCATTTTAAACATAAGTCAATGTGTGATTAATTAATTTATTCACTCTTGGTGACCTTTTAAAAATTGCATGTCTATCCTTTAGAGTATATTTCTTTTAAATCTAATATTATGAATTTTGTTGTATATCTAACTCAAATAAAAAATTCTTACAAGTCTATCTTCCTTCTCATTTATGGTGGATGCACGCAATTGTATTCATGATGGTACTTACTATTTTTTCTATCATGTAATGATTTGTGTATCCATAAATTTTTACTTCTTAATATTTCTCCTTCATCACCTTGTTGGTTTTGTGTGTTTTCTTCTAAGCGTTATTAGTAAAAACTTAATTTTGATATGCTTGATGGTGTTTATACATGCACACTTTCTATAAAAAAAAAATTGTCTTTTCTTATATGTACACTTGATTTTATGATGGAATGTTATGTTTGCCCAAGCTTATTTTTTCTTCTATCTTGTTCAAAAGAGGCTTGTGTGCATGAATTTGTGAGATTGTCTTACATATATTTATTTGATGTTTCCTATATTTAGTTCTCTAGTGCCTATTTCATAGAACCCATGATGCAAAATCTCAAGGTTATCCATGATACATATTGTAAACATCTAAAATTGGCTAATGCTTTTTTATTTCATTAATCCCTTCATTATTTTTCTTCTATGCATATTAATTAGATATTTTTTATTATTTAATTAAACTATTTTTTCCTCTATAAAATAAATAATATGTATTGTTTAATATATTCACCATTTTCCTCCAACATTAATTAAATAATATTTTAATTAATTTTTCATTATATTTAAATAATTTTCCAAAATAATAGCTAACACCCCCACTCAAAATAAAATAAATTCAACTAATTTATTCAATATACCACTTTACATGAATATAAATGTTTTATATTTTTCTTTATGTATTATCATCCTCTTTTATTACTTCACCTCATCAATCGATGTGTTAACTATAGGTCCTAAACTCTCAAATTTTCTCAATCGTTGATCTTTCTAATTAATCTCCACCATATTCCCTAATGGTGTTATGAAGGCTCCAAACATTTTTTGAGGCTGGGGTTTCACAAGCCCTATCTCACAATGATGAACATCGACAATGTCACCTAGATTTTTCTACTTGACCTCCTATTTGTTCAAAGCTACATTCATGAGATCACCAGGTGCTTCCAAGAAACAAACAAAAGTTTATTGGGGCTGGCGGTGGTAAGACCAAAGGCTAGGGTTGGGTGTTGGTTGTCAGGAAGGATGAGGTATGTGGAAGGATCTCGCCCTTTAGAAATAACTAATTTTACAATGAAAGAGATTGATATTTCTTGCCATGATCGCGAGGAAGAGTGCATGTTACATGGAGGATGAAAAAGGGGGATTTTTAGGGATTCAAGCAGAGCAAGGCATCCTATAAATCAAATTCTATGAGGAAGATAAGGTGTGTCAAAGTTCTCATGCAAAGAAGGATTGTAATATCATGACAAGCGGGCGATATGCGAAAGCAACTAAGAAGGCAGGAAACGAGGTAGAAATGGGCACTATATGGATCAGCCCCTTGTAGACATGTCAATAGTATTCTTGGAGAAAGAGATTGGACAAGAGTTGGGTAGAAATGAGAAGTTATTTCAGGAGATGGTCTTGATAGGAAGATTTAAGGGTTTTTGGACTAGCCTTTGAGAGTTGTATAAATGAATTTCTAAGCAGTGGAGTCTCGTGGTGGAAGGGGAGATTCAAATTTATCTTAGGGCACGTGGGTTTTTTGTGTGGTGGTGTTTGACAATGAACAAGATAGGAGGAAAATCATGTATGAATCCCACTAGAGCTAGGAGAACAAGTATATGTTGTTGTTGAAACCTTGGTACCTAACTTTCAACCCGACTAACCTAACTTTCAACCCGAATACCAACCTTGGTACCTAACTTTCAACTCGACTACTGAGTTATTTGATAAACTTCCTTTTTGGGTAAGACTGCCTTGTTGGTTCCCAAATCAATAGATTGGAAAGCTTACAAAGGATATCAAGCCCTCCTAGTGATATGGCCAACTAACGAGTTTTATCCTTTAGAGGATTGAACTCTTGCACTTTAGGCTCTGCAAAACAAAGATGGGTGAGCCTACACTTGATTTGTTCTCCAAGTTGAATATTTTTATAGCAGATTGAATTCTCCTTTTAATATATGTTATCTCAAAATGACATTGATTTATGAAATAAGCAAATTCTTCTCCTATCTTACTTGATACTACTTCCTGATATCTTACTAATCTTGTCTATCTTCTGCTTAACTTTTGATTTCCTACCTCTGATTTGCAACTATTCTCCTACTAAAAATTCTTCAACTTTAACTAATTATTGCTATCAATTTATCTTCCTATTATGTTATCACTGCTTCTTTACTTCTAACTTTACACTTTTTTGTCTTACTCCTGATGAACTATAACTGATTGAATGTTTGAAGATGTTAAGTTGATGATCACCAAGCTAACATTAAATCAATTAATGTATTGTATTGTCATTGATGTCAACTTGATATAATCTAATAAGGTATATACAAAGTGTCAAAGACTTTAGAGAACCAGAAAGATAAATATTATGCTTTTAGTAATGCATAAAAGATCAGTAATCACTAAGTGACTACAAACACTGATGGGAAGTGCACCCCGACGGACAGAGAAACCCGAGAGGAAAGTCACGGTGTTTCCAAAACAAGAAACCCGACAAGCATTACCAACGAGCAGAACTTCACAGTGATGCCCGACGGATAGACAACCTCAACAGAGATGCCCAAGGAAAACTAAAGTGTTGATAGAAGCTAACAAAGATTTAAAACACCGAAAAGAACTGAAGTTCAGAAATGACAAAAGACTTAGCTGGCAAGAGCTAAAGAAGGAGTTAACTAGTTGTTAATATTGTTTTCATCGACAAGATAAAGCCAGAGATAAGTAAAATATTTAAAGTTGTTTTATTCCAGTTGTCAAAAAGAAATCTACGGGATAAAACTGAAGTAAAGCTTTAAAGCAAGATTGGCTAAAATTGTGGATCACACCAAGAACAAGAAAGTCAAGAACTGAGAAATGGTGAAATCATGTCTATAAAGAGACAAGATAATTCATTATGAATTAGGGGTGAATAGAAAAAGAAGATACTGAGGAGAAACCGATGAAGGAAGACTTCAATCAGACCTGATCAATCAAGCTGAGGAACAAAACTAATTCTGCGGACACCGAGCAACAAAGAAGCACAACATCACCGAGCAGAAAGAAGTGGAGCAAAGGTATTGAAAAGATACATTGATCAGAAAGGTATTATGAGCTTATAATAGATCTAAAAATCTGCAAAGTATAGTTGTATATGTGAACAAATCATTTATTGTTTCAATTTAACCATTGGATCAGAAAGTCTCTTAACCGAGTAGGACTTAACAATCCTCTCTATATTGAGATACATATCAAGGAGTATCAAAAAATTTGGTCATGAAGATAGCATGAGATTCCAGATACCATTTGACAAACTACACTGGGTTTGGTCATAAAAGGTAGCATAGAGATGACAAATATCAAGTGACAAACTATTCTATTTAAATCCTCTAACAAGGTCACACCTAACAGTGTGTTTGTAACCTTTAACAGTGTTGGCTCTTCACCGAGCTCACTTCATAAGAGTGAAAATTTTGGGTTACCGGTCCCAAGTGGTTTTTCCCTTAACAGGGTTTCCACATTAAAAATCCATGTGTCAATGTGTTTATGAGTCATTACTTTATTGTTTTGCATTACACATAACTAATCTGGATTGATCGATATACACTAAGCAATTTACTGCATTTTGGTAAATGAAAGCCTGCTAATTGGTAAACAGTAAGAATAAGGTTTAACAATGAACTCCAAGTAGTAGTTATGTGTTGTGATTATTTCAAGGCATTCATCTTGTAGGATTGAAGATAACTAGAGGCTTAATATTATGGTACTAAGTTTTTGGGGTTGATTTATTGGAATATTTTTTAGGCCACTGATTCACCCTCCCCCCCTCTCAGTTATTCTAACAATTGGTATCAGGGCTTGTGTTTTTAGAAAGCGAGTTTAACAGCTCAAGCAAAAGATCACAAGATGAGCAAACGAGATGTGCCCAAATTGAACAAGGACAACTTTGCATCATGATAAAGCAGAATAAGACTCCACCTATCAGGTATTGGAAATGATGTTGTTTAATAATTAGATACTGGATTTGTGTTACCTACAAGACCTCACACACTTGAGCAATTGAGAGAAAAGCATGAGCATAATTGTGTGATGATAAAACTTGCTTCCTCTCTCTCTGATGTTGAATTTGAAGATGTCAAAAACTGCACCTCTGTAAAGCAAATGTAGGATAAATTGAAGCTGGTACATGGAGGATATGCTAATGTACTAAGAGCTAAGGCAGAGAGCCTAAGAGGTAAATTTCATGACCTAAGAATGAGATAAGGAGAAAATATCACTCAGTACAGCTGCAGAATAAAAGACGTAGTCAATGTTATCTGAGGAGTTGGAGGCATACTTGAAGAAGAGACAGCGGCAAGTAAAATCCTAAGAACCTTAATGCCTATATATGTTATTAGAGTATCTTCTATACAAGAAGTGAGAGCAGTTGCAAACAATAATGTTACTCTAGATAGCTTGGTTGGTAGACTGATTTCATTTGAGATGAATAACTTTGATAATAGTGTCTTACCATCTATTAAGTCTGCATTCAAATATTCTTTGAAAATAAGTAAGTTAATTCATAAACACACTATTAGAAATGATAGTGAAAGTGATAGTGATGACCAAGATCTTGATGAGATTGAAGCACTAATGGCTAGAAGATTGCAAAGAGGCAAAGGTAGATACAAAGGTAAATTACCACTTGTATGTTTTAACTTTAAAGAGATTGGACACTTTGCTGCTAGATGTCCTAATAGAAGAAAAGATGATAGAAGTAATGATAGATCATGTGAAAAGAAGTTTGATAGAAGTGACAATAGATATTACCAAAGCAACTGACAATCTGACAAAAGAGATACCCGAGACTACAAGGACAAAGGGAAGAAAGTTTGTTACCTAGATGAGAACAGAGATGGAGATACTTACACTGAATCTGATGAAGACATTGAGACGGTATTTGTGGCCATGAAGGATGATTCAAACGAAGAAGAAAGGTATGTAGAGACTACACTCATATCTAAGGTTAGTAAGAATGATGTCTGGATTATAGATAGTGGCTGCACTCACCACATGATCGGTCATAAACAAAAGTTTGAAACTTTTGAGTACTATAATGGTGGATCACTAAGAATGGGTAATGACACACCTTGTCTAGTTGAGGGTAAAGGAACTATAATGTTGAATAACCTGATCAAATTTGAAAATGTATACTAGGTAAAAGGACTTAATTATAATCTGTTGAATGTCTCACAGCTGAATAACATAGGTCACCGAGTAGCATTTGAGAATAAGAAAGAAAAAATATTCAATGAATCGGGAAGGTTGATCGAAATTGGTGAACAAATAAAAGGTAACCTATTCTATCTTGACAATATAAACACCACTTGTTTAATGGCTATAAATGAAGACATATGGTTGTGGCATAAGATATTGTGTCATGTGAATTTTGACAACATGATAAAGATAAGCAATAAAAGGAAAGTAAGAGGCTTACCGAGCATGTCAAAGCCTAAGCATATCATGTGTAAGAATTGTCAAAAAGGTAAGATGACAAATTCTAGTTTCAAGAGTAAAGATCATACATCTAATGATGTTCTATAATTAGTCCATACTGATCTACGTGGACCCATGAGAACAAAGAGTTACTATGGTGATAGATATTTCATTCTCTTTGTAGATGATTATTCTAGAATGATGATAGTTATGTTCTTAAAAGAAAAATCAAAAGCATTCAAGATGTTTAAATGGTATAAAGCTATGGTAGAAAAACAAATTGGTAAGGAATTGAAATGCTTAAGATCCAATAGAGGAGGAGAATTTATTTCAGATGAATTCACTAACTATTGCAATGAGTATGGAATTAAAAGATAGGTTTTTGCACCAAGAACACCACAACAAAATGGGATTGCTGAAAGAGGAAATAGATCCATTGTTGATTGTGCAAGAACACTAATGATAGAGAAAAGAATCACTCAAACATTCTGGAGGGAAGTTTTCAGTACTACTGTCTACACATTGAACAGAGTACAATTGAAGAAAGACACCAAAAAGGCACCATGTGAGCTTTGGTATGGTTACACACCCAATGTAAGTTACTTTAGATTTTTTGGTAGTCAATGTTATATTTTGAAAGATGATAGAAATGGAAAGCTTGACTCCAAAAGTGATGAAGGTATCTTTCTAGGGTATTCCACCAAAATCAATGCTTATAAATATCTTAACAAGTCCTCTAACAAGATCATTGAAAGTGCAAATATCAGAATAGATGAATATGCAGAGACAAATGATGAGGAAAGAAGAAAAGAACTAGAAGACTACAACATGTTTGTTTACACTGAAGAACCTGACGCTCTACTCGAGCAACAGTGTATCACTTTCGAGCAACAGAACATTGCACCCGAGCATCAGGCTGCAATTACCGAAAATCAGGAAAATTCTTAAAATGATGTTTCGAGCGATGGAGATCATAATGAAGGACAAGATGATGATCAAAATGATGGACAAAGAGATGAACCAAAACTTGCCAAGTATGTCAGAAGACATCATCCACAAAATCATATCATAAGAGACAAGAAAGATGGAATGAGAACAAGAAGTAAGTTACTGAACAATAGATGTTTAATTTGTGATTTTGAGCCTAAATCTATTAATACTACACTTGAGAATGAAGAATGGGTCATTGTTATGAATGAAGAGATATAACAGATTGAGAAGAACAAGACATGGACACTAGTACCGAGACCAGATGACAAGAATTTCATCGGTACCAAATGGATATTCAGAAACAAGTTGAATGAGAATGGAGAAGTCACAAGGAATAAAGCAAGATTAGTATGCAAGGGGTATGCATGAGAAGAAGGTGTTGATTATGGAAAAACCTTTGCACCTTTTGCTAGACTAGAAGGAGTAATAATTCTTCTTTCTTACGTTTCTTTCAAAGGATTCAAGGTATACCAGATGGATGTCAAATCTGCATTGCTAAATGGAATACTGGAAGAAGAGGTATACATTGAACAACCAGAAGGGTTTGTTGATCTAGATAGGAGGAACAGGGTATGTAGACTACACATAGCCTTTTATGGATTGAAACGAACACCTAGAGCCTGGTATGAAAGACTTCACTCCTATCTCATAAGCATTGAATTTGTAAGAACAAGTGAAAATATCAATCTGTACTTAAAAGAAGATACTAATGGTAATATTCTGATTGCTGAAATATTTGTTGATGATATCATGTTTGGGGATAATGATATGTTTTTTAAATCCTTTGCTAATGAAATGAAAAAAGAATTTGAGATGTTGATGTTTGGGGAGATCAAATTCTTTCTTAGTCTATAGATTCTTCAAAAAGATGCAGGCATATATATCACTCAGTCCAAATACATCAAGGAAGTGTTGAAGATATTCAAGATGGAAGATTCCAAACCAGTTGGAACACCTATGGCAACAGGATGTAAGCTGACAAAAGAAGACAAATCAAATGAGGTAAATCAAACCTTGTATAGATCAATGATTGGAAAACTAATGTATGTTGTTTATACTAGACCAGATATAGCACATGCAGTTGGAATAGTTGCAAGATTCTCTGCTAATCCCAAAGAATCACACATGATTGTTGTCAAGAGTATCTAAAGAACACCGAGAACTATGGCTTATGGTATAAAAGAGAAGGCAAATTTGAGCTTCAAATCTATAGAAATGTTGATTGGGCTGGAAACTTGGATGACCGAAAGAGCAGAACTGGAGGAACATTCTTCATGGGTGACAGAATTGTCACATGGATAAGCAAGAAGCAAGGGTGGATCTCACAATCTACTACAGAAATAGAATATGTGGTTGTTGTTTCAAAATGCTCTAACATTGCACAGATCAAACAGTTGCTGGAAGGAATGAATATGAAGATTCTTGAACCAGTGATTATCTATTGGGATAATACCAGTGCAATTAACATTTCTAAGAATCCAGTCATGCATGAAAAGACTAAGCATATTGCTATCAATTATCATTACTTAAGAGAATAAGTGTAAGAGAAAGAGGTGATATTGGAATATATTCAATCTAAGGAACAATTAGCTGATATATTCACAAATTCATTGCTAATTGTTGAAACAGTACCTGAGAAACAGACTAGGGATCTGACCCTTGTCTATTGGTCAGTAAGCTAACTAGGAGGTTGCATCAGCCTACACAAAAATAGAATATCATTCATTTTTATGCAAGCAAAGAGATGGACTGCAAAGATACACCAGTACACAACAAGGTACATATCTACACCAAAAACCAGAGTCACGATATTGATGATGGATAGGGAAATTCAAGGAGTATATTATAAAAAAGGTGAAAGTATATAACTTTCGCATGATAAAAGTCTACTTTGGCATTGTTGTCAAAGGGATGGAAGTTCCTAAGAATTCAAAGGGAGAGTTAATCATTATCCAAAGGGAGAGATTACAAATGAAATATCCATCAAAGGGAGAGAAGATATGAGAATATATCCTAAGGGAGAGAAGTATCATGAGGAAGAGATGACTTTATTGTTGTCAAAAGAAATAGAGATGATCAAGGAGAGGAACAATCAAAGGGAGAGACAACATCAAAGAAAGATTAGAAGCTGCTACATCTATCGAGTGAAAGGATCGAAGATAAAAGAAGGGCACTCTGCAAGAAACAAATCTAAGCTATATGAGCTTACCGAGAGCCAAACATTTGTATTGGTTATAGAACAATAAGATTGGTAGATTGATGAACTACAACTGATATATTTCATATTGTATTAGTAATATATAGTGTGATAGTGTAGTGCGTTGTCATAAATGCCAAAGGGAGATATTGATGAACTATAACTGATTGAATGTTTGAATATGTTGAGTTGATGATCATCAAGCTACCGAAAGTTAATGCAAGACATTAAATAAGTTAATGTATTGTATTTTCATTGATGTCAACTTGATATAATCTTATCAGTTATATACAAAGTGTCAAAGACTTCAGAGAACCAGAAAGATAAATATTATGCTTTCAGTAATACATAAAAGATCAGTAATCACTAAGTGACTACAAACACCGACAGCCAGTGCACCCCGACGAAGAGAGAAACCCAAGAGGAAAGTCACAGTGTTGCCCGAGCGAGAAACCCGACAAGCATCACCGACGAGAAAAATCACAAGCATTACCGATGAGAAAAATTAGAAGCATTATCGATGAGAAAAATCACAAGCATTACCGACGAGCAGAACTTCACAGTGATGCCCGACAGACAAACAACCTCGACGGAGATGCCTGAGGAAAACTAAAGTGTTGACCAAAGCTAACAAAGAGTTAAAACACCGAAAAGAATTGAAGTTCATAAACAACAAAAGACTTAGCTGGCAAGAGCTAAAGAAGGAGTTAACTAGTTGTTAATATCCTTTTCATCAACAAGATAAAGCCAAAGATAAGTAAAAGGTTTAAAGCTAGTTTATTCCAGTTGTCAAAAAGAAATCCATGGGTAAATATTTACAGCAATATTGGCTAAAATTGAGGATCACACCAAGAACAAGAAAGTCAAGAACTCAGAAATGGTGAAATCATGTTTATAAAGAGACAAGCTAATTCATTATTAATTAGGGGTGAATAGAAAAAGAAGATGTTGAGGAGAAACTGATGAAGGAAGACTTCAATCAGACCTGATTAATCAAGTTGAAGAACAAAGCTAATTGTGCGGGCACCGAGCAACAGAGAAGCACAACATCACCGAGCAGAAAGAAGTGGAGCAAAGGTATTGAAAAGATACATTGATCAAAAAGGATTTATGAGCTTACAATAGATCTGAAAAATCTGCAAAGTATAGTTGTATATGTGAACAAATCATTTACTATTTCAATTTAACCATTGGATCATAAAGTCTCTTAACCTAGCAGGACTTAACAATCCTTTTTATATTGAGATATATCCCAAGGAGTATCAAAAAATTTGGTCATGAAGATAGCATGAGATGTCAGATACGATTTGACAAACTACACTGGGTTTGGTCATAAAAGGTAGCATAGAGATGCTAGATATCAAGTGACAAACTATTCTATTTAAATCCTCTAACAAGGTCACACCTAAAAATGTGTTTGTAACCTTTAACAGGGTTGGCTCTTCACCGAGCTCACTTCAGAAGAGTGAAAATTTTGGGTTACCAGTCCCAAGTGGTTTTTCCCTTAACAAGGTTTCCACATTAAAAATCCATGTGT
>MU225272.1:1366688-1388403 GCA_018584345.1 Thuja plicata | reverse complement strand
TCAGGGATAGTAGATTGTTTACCATCCGCAATACTCTGTTTTGCTTCTAGCTCTCTCATAGCTTTTTGAGAAGGTCTACCTCTTCCTCCCTGGGGCGATCCTACATCTGCTTTTTTCCTTCTGGTCTAGACTCCCCCTAGAGGGGTTATTTCTGCCTTCTTCCCTGATTCTTGAGCTTTTAGATTCAGTCCTCCTTTCTTAGAGGATTTTTTGTCTTTCTTATTATTTTTCACCTCAGACCATTGGGATTCTTGCTTTTCTGAGACAGGAGATGAATCATCAAAACTTTCTTTTTGATTGTCCTCCTCACTGACTTCAGACCAACTCTTGCTACTATTTCCATTAATAATAGATATTACCTACTCTTTCGCTAAAGGTGACGATCCCAATTTGTCCACAACTGTTACTCCCTGCCCATTTAATTCAGGGAAGCAACCATTCTCATTTTGTTGTTCTATTCTTGAGACTTGTGGCTCCTTTTCAACACAAACTTCCATAGAAGCATTTTGGGGCTGGAGATCGTTCTCCCTATTCTTGACTAGAGGGCTTTGATGATCAGGTAAGGAATCTTCCACTTTTTCCCTTGTTCTGTTATAAATGAGTCCTCCTGCTCCAGGATCTGAGGTAAATCTTTATCAACTGATAACTGAAAAATGCCCTCCTCTGTCTGATTCGTTAGATCAGCGTTTAGATCTTCTATTGTTTTTTTCTCTTCTAAAACATTCGAGTGGATTGGAAGAGAAGGAGAAGAGCCTTTTTTCTCTTTCCAAACAACTCTTGAATCTTTCTTTTTAGCTTTAATAGAAGGTTTAAGCGGACATTGTTTTGCCCAATGACCAGATTTTTTGCAGGTAAAGCAGGCAAAGGGGATTGTTTCAAACTCCACAACTTGATTATAAGTTCCCGGCTTTGATTTAATAGAAATAACTTCTGGGAGGTCTGTCTTTTGATTAATGTTGACACAAATTCTAGCATAGACTAATCTAGTCTTAGCAGCTGTCATTGGGTCTATGGTTAAGAGCTCCCCAAATGAACGAGCCAATCCTGAAAAAACGTCTTCATGCCAGTATTCCAGAGGAAGACCCTGGAATCGAACCCACACTGGGGCTGATTCGAACATATCCATATTAAGATCAAGATTTGTCCCCCATTTTTGAAGAGCCAAAAATGATTTTACAAACATCCAAGGACCCCCACACAGAACTACAAAAAGGTCTTCAGAACTAGAAAACTCAAAAGTGAAAAACCTTTTGGTAGGGCGACTATGTCGACTTGGCCTTTTAACCTCCATTTCCTTGCTGCATAAACCCTTACTGTATCAATATTAGGTCTCGGGCCCATAAACTTTCCTATTAGCAAATTTTTCATTGAAGCTACTGTATGATCAACCAGTGAATCAGGAAGGGAAATGCTAAATATTCCTTTCTCAGGGTCTGATGTATTGTCAACAAGGGGAAAAGAAGATTTCCCAGTTGGTTTCACACCAAAAAGAGAGGACCATCTTCCATTAGCAGTATTTTTAACTAAAGGTTGACCATCTTTTGCTTCAGAAGACTTACCATCACCTTTCGTTATCTTTGGTGCATCTTCATTGATTTGGAATCTCGATAGAGGAGTGTCCTCCCTTGTCTCTTTTGTGGAGCCCTCCACTGCTACATCTTTTACCTTTTCCTGAATCACTGGCACAGACAAAATCTAAACTTTTCTAGAGGTCTCTTTCCCGCTCATTTCATTGTTCAAAAAGTCTCGTTTACCTCCTTCTCGGGGACGATTAAGGTAGTTAAAAGGTGTTGCAAACATGAATTTTTTTACCTCGCCTTATGAGGTGGATCTTGTATTTTTCTTAATTTCAAATCCTTGTCATATCTTCTGGTGATTTAGTCATGGAGAGTATCTTTGGAAGCCCTAGTGCTTTACCAAATGAGATCATCTTGATGCATATGATGATTAAGTAGGTGAAATATAGTTTTATGTATTGAGAGGATTTAAGATATTCAAAGTGGCTATAAAAAAAGGATTTATGCTACCAAGCCTTGTGAGTTGTCTATGGAAGGATACTCATTCTGATGATATCTCTTAGATTCATATGTAATATATTGTAGTTGCAGAGAACCTTGTGTAGTCTCATTGCTAAATTGCTTTCTAAAAATAAAAAGAAACTAGTCATGGCTTGAACTACACTTGGAAGGCCTATCTACAAATTATTCAAGGTCATCTCCCTACTAACTCTGATGGACTTCAAATGCGTTTATTTTCCTCTTCAAATCTTCTTTTCAAAGCCTCTATTTTTGCTTTTTTTAATGTACCAAGGAATCTATCCCTATCCCATCTAGTGTACCATATGGATTATAGTATTTTCTTTCTAGATTGCACAATGATATCATTTTCTTCTCTAGCTCTTTTGAAAGGTTTCCTGACTTTTTCCCTTGCTTTAACTCTTATGCTTGATGTACTACTATGGCACGAACAATTTTCATAAAAATTCTTATACCCCCATAAACCGATTGATCTGGCAACCTCTCTAAAGCCAGCTATTACTCTTCACATAAAGCATATAGGACCCGATGATTTTCCATTACCCCTTAAAATTCATTCTTGAAATGGTTGATATTGAGCCTTAGCCATCCATTAATAACACACATATAATCTTTGTGTCTCTTTACCAACCTACAAAAACTATCATACCATGTAGTCACATGTGCTTCCAATTGAATAGTTGAATGATGATGATAATCACTTGTGGGTTTTGTGCTTGCCGGATTGTCCAAATGCTTTACCTACTAAACAATGTGATCTTGGACCTGATGGAACTCATGCATAGTCTTCCACATATGTATTAACCTACATATTACATAGAGGTAATTAGTCCTCTCATATGCTACTTACTATACTAACCCTGATAACAACAAATTTTGTAGTTGACAACTCTAGAAATAATCTTATAAATTGAAACTTTACCCATGAATCAACATAACTCCATTCATTGCCTTTATAGATAATATTTCGAGACCATACTCATAACATATCATACATTAAGCTTTGAGTTTTCCCTCGGTTACCCATTTTTTCAAAAATAGAAAATAATTTCTTCCATAGTGAAATATGAAGCAATTAAGTTGCGAGATCTGTTGCTTGTTTAATATTGGAATTACACAAGCAAAATGATAAGAAATGATCTACAAATCCTATAAAAATGAAGTTTATCCCATGAACAAGAAGGGTCCAAGTTTAAACAAAGATTATATACTTCTTAGGGTCACAAATTAAATATATTGTTGTTAATAGTTCAGGAATCTGAAAGATTAATGGAAGGTACTAATGTAGAATAAAAACCCACAAATAAGAGCAATCCATCTTACCATCTACCCAACCTAAAATAACCCACATAAATAGTCCAACTTACCTCCATAGTTGTGAAAGCTATTCAACTCTATAAAATGCAATGAAAGCAAACCATACTTTTGAGTTCTTTAACAAGAATTTTGATAATGGTTAGAAAATTATGTTGAATGCAAGTACCATATGCTAAGTATTTTCCCGTAGAATCACAATACCATAAAGTTCTCCAACACAAACTATAATTAACCTTAACATCACAAATAAACATTCTAGAAAGTTTATCTAAAGTTAGTTGTGTATGTACTCATTTTTTCCCTGTCACAACACATTTGGCCCCATATGTAAAATCTAAGGTTGTTGACAAACAAATACTAATAATCATCCTCAATATTTATATTACACACAAGTTTTACAAAAAGCAATGAAAGCAGACCGTACTTTGAGTTTTGACCAAAAAAATTGATAATGGTTAGAAAATTAGTTTGAATGCAAATACCATATTTTAAGTATTTTCCTACATAATCTTCTTACAATAAAATTATCCAATACAAGTTATAATTAGCCAAAAAAATGTTATAAAATCCATGATGTGTCACCTTATAAAGGCAGTAACAATAGGTGATGGTCAACTTACCTTTTGTATAGCTCCACAAGTTGGGGATACAGTTCATTTTCTTCGAGTTTCAGGATTGTTGCAGAAGTTGTATCTACAACTTGGTATGCAACCATTATCTGAGACTACAAATGCTTTACATCTTCTTTAGTGTTCTCAATCTTTAACTCATCTTCCCCCTTTATTTCAAGATTCCTTAGCAATGCCACTCTCTTATCTTGTTCTATTTGTGTATATTTACTCATCTGTAAAACAGGTTGAGACAATCAATACAATACAATAAAATAAACATGAGATAGAAGACAATCATGTATTGAACATACAACATCAGTCACACATCAAGTGGCAATTTTTTTTTATCAAATTCTTTTGCATTTAGAGTTGTGCAATTAAAATTATCAAGAATGCATAGATGAAACAAAAGTCCTACTTGAAAAGTAGAATAGAAAATAAGTATGAATAGAATGGACCAGGCATTACACTAACAAAATATGATTGTTATGTGCATCAGATGCACTGGTTTTAAATTCTATGATCTATCTATACCTCAGATTATACTTTTACAATGATTAGTGCACTGCAACTTCTAAACTTGATAGAATTGATCTTTTGGGTATTCTTTACTAGCCATATTTGGTTTGAGCTATATCACAATCTCAAATTACTTACTTCCTACACATATTTAGAATTTTTCAGGAATATATGCATGCATATTAATAGGTTCATAATAGTTATTATTCTCTCTTTGACCTTTCATTTCAATGGGTTATTTTTTAAAATAATCATTTTATGAATATATGATGGGGTCCCAACCCATCTAGTACAACCACCTCATACAAAATAATGATGTTAAATATCTTCTTAAACAAACCTTAAGTGGTTGTAGCTGGCATTCTTACTGCCTAAAAAACCATTGTACACCATCTTAACCAGCAGGTAGCACAACCATAAAAATTCCATTCAAGGAAGTTTCAAAAGACCCTCCCTATGCCATGCCAAATCCACTTGGCACCATTTTCAATCTTTCCTATGCTCCATTATAAACTTATTTTCCTAAGGACGCCATTTTTTAAACCATAGCCACTGCCAACCTCTCTTCTACCTACTAAATGAGTGTATCAATTGGCTATTCTCTGAACATGGTAATGTGTGATCACTGATAACCTCAAGGAGACCTTCTAAAGCTTCCTTCCATAATTTTAGTAAAGAAACAGAGAAAGAAAACAATGAATTCTCCTGCTCTCAAGATGAATTAGACTAGGTAAGGTTTGAAACATGACTTGCATGTGTGAAACAATAAAACTTTAGCTAAAATTGTACACTATACAAATATATTATGTGTACAATATAATGTATTTACAAAATTGTTAAAAAAATTCTACATGTGATACATTGGAATGATTAATGATGATTAAATTTGATAAGTTTTCTCATAATCCAGATTTTTTTTTTATCGGTAATAGTGGTGGTAGATTATTATTAGTCAACTGGGAAGGAGCTTGACCTGAAAAAAGGGTGGTAACAAGAAAGGGTACCACCTCCCCAAATTCTAGAGTCCATAAAGAAAACTAAGACAAGAAATAAACAACACATAGTCCAGGACTTAGGATTTTCTTTTAACCACTCCTTTTGAATGGGAGCGCAGGACCATATCAAAATTCTTTTGTTTTCTATCATTTTTCTTTTTCACCGTGTGCCAACCATTGTCCATTGTAGTTTCCTCCTTCTGTCAGTCTGAGAATGTGACCGTTGTGATAATCCCATCCCCCATGTCAAAAGAATCGTCTGCCTGACCCATCCTGTCCTTAGGCTCCAAAGTAGAACGTTGAGGAGCCACAACTCTCTATTTCTCTCTGCCCACAGGTGTGCCAATATTAGTCCTTGTGTCATGAGAAAATCCATTTGAAGAATTTTCCTTGTGCTCCAATGTAGGGGCACCTACAGGGACGACCGTAGGAGGCGTTTGCACCTTGTTCTTAGCCACCACCTGTGCGAAACTCCTTTGCTCGACACCTTTCTTCTCAACCATGTAGTATTGTTCAAAAACATCTTTCCACCATGATGTCGCCTTTGACCGCTTTTCTCTGCAACATTGAGCAGCCAAATGCCAAGTTTGGAAGCACCGTCTGCACCAAAAAGGGACTCCTTCATAGTCCAAGGATTGGATCCAACATCCCTTGGAAGTTTTAATGGAAATAACATCTGGAAGTCCATCAAAAATATCCATATCGACCAATATACGAGCGAAAGGTAGAATGAAGTAAATTTGAAGATTCCAAATCTACCATCAAGAAATCCCCTAAAGAGTTTCCAACCTCTTTGAGCAGAGTATCAAACCAGAGGTGAAGGGGTAGATTTGGTGACCTTACCCACAGAGGCACTTTGTTGAAAGTTTCCGTTGCAGGACAGAAATTAGTGTGCCAAGGTTTTAGCACCAAAGAAAACTTCTCCTCCCAGCACCAGAAATGTTCACACATAACCTTATTCCTATCCTGGACATTTTCAAAGATGACAATAAAGAAACCTCTTATAGCCGGATAGATTTGAACATCTCCATCAACAATTGGTTCCCAGTTGTTCGAAATCCATGAGTGTAGGTCAGGTAGGCTTGGCCAGTGTCCCTAAAAATGCCCTATCACTCCAAGCTTGGAGAAAACAGAGATGTTGTGGGTGATCTCCTCCCCTGCCATCAAACTCAGCTTAACTACAGTTGCATTGTTTGTAGGGATTAAATGACCCCTAACATCCACTTCACCTTGGTTTCGGGGCCCCAGGCAATGTTTAGGCTCCCGATCTCTCCTCAGGTTCTTTGGCTCCGCCATGGTCTTGGTGATTTTTTGAGTTTCACCTGACAAAATCATTTTGCCTCTGATGTTTTTGATCCCCTCAGTAGGGCCTCCTTTCCCACCATTTGCCTCTACATGCACAGCCAACATATGTGTCTTGTCCTTCACCGCCGCCATAGCCTGTGTTTTTGCATTGCAAGGTATCGTCTGAGAAAGACCCCCTGCGGATATCCCCTGCAGCCGGGCCCCAGATGCCACCTTTGCTCCTTTGGTGAGTAGCGAGCTAGTGTGCGGATAGTAGCCACCTCCCTGCCATCCATCGTTGCGCACAAAAGAGGGATCAACCCCCAAAACAGAGGCCAAAACCCTAGTTTCTTTAATCAGAGAGGTCTGTGAACTCGCCATCCTCTCTTTTTTTACCCCCTCATAATCCAAATATTTCCTTTGTAGGAGCAGTGGATTATTTTTTGGTTTGAGATACGCTCATACTTTTCAGCTTCACCAATTTATTTCCAGATATAACTCATTTGACATTGTTTGGCTTAACAATACCACTCCAGCAAGGATTGAACCTGGATGGCAAGAGAACCAACACCACAACTTAACCATCACACCATGCTAATATTGACATATCAAAAATGAAAATTTCCTTATGTGGCAGTGTTGCATTTTTTTTAAGTGGGGTTTCCTTATGTGTTTCTCGTATTAATGCATCTTTGAAATTATTTTTTGCATTCTTTTCCAAACTATTTACTCTATTTAGGCATACAATCACATTTTTTATTTATTTATTCTTATTTCAACAAATTTGAAGACAATTAGTTATTCTTATTTTTTATTTATTCTGATCGATTTAATAAGACAATTAGTTATCTTAAAATGTTAATAATTTTGAGGCCAATTACAACATTTAGCATGATATCATGTTTCTTATAGGAGTAATTTTTAGGAATCTTTGTTATAGGAATAAATGTCTTTGGGAACCTTTGCTTCCTCAAAATTTGGGAAAATAATCTAATTATATTTTATAGAAATTATTGACACATATTATTGTTCAATATTGATGTATATTACTAAGAAATTGTTAATTTCCTTTTCTACTTCCCTGGGTAAGGGTACATCAAGTTTTGTACTTGGGAATAAATTATTGTACCTTAGCTTGTCTATTTAGTAGTGTGTTATCTTGTTAGGAAAACATAGAAAATAAAGAGAAATAAGAAAGATAAGCACTGCATTTATAAATGTAGATTTTACCTGCAAGAATAATTTCCTAAAAACTTTTCTATGTGAATGTAGACAATCCTTGGAATTAAATTAGGTTTACTGCTTTCCGAGGATACAAAATGCATAAAAAAATGAGGATTTTTCATTTGACAATGTTGAGGATGTATTTTTCTGATTGTATCAGTTAGTTCGGGGTACAATTTTCCAAACCTTGTCCTGTCCATTTGTATTTTGTGTGTACAACTTTGAAAAGTGGAGAATCTTGAGTACAAGAGCTAAGTGCAAGTCAAATATTGTTCCTTGTACTAGCAGATTGTATTTTGACTGTATGTTAAGATTCTTTATTTTCAAAGTATTTCCAAGGGAGGACAGGTATTCAAGATGAGTAGATTCTATGTCATTCACCTATAGTCAACACCCCTACAATATGGGACTTTGTAATTACTTGATCATAGTAATTTTTGCCTCTTGCAAAGGTAGTCAGTCCTTTAAGTCTTCATGATGATGTTGATATGTTTGCATGAATAAGGTACTAAGGTTTTTGTATTTCCAGTGAGTAGATTACAACTTATGACAATTAGTAAAATATAAATTTAGGAAAAAATGTGATAAAATTTGGATAATTGCCTTTTCACACCACACTGTGTGATCCATCATTAGAGTGAATGATGGGAAGTTGGAACCATTTTTATATTGAAGGTGACTTCTCCATCATTAGAGGGAATGATGGGAAGTCAGAACCACATTTATTTGATGCATTTTGTCAAGAGTTCACAGTGATATTTTAAGAATTATAGCACATATTTGTAAAGTCTAAAGATATATTTTTATGTATATTTTGTTTAAAATTATTCACAAAGAGAATAATATGTTGTTGTTTTTGTTTAGTGTTTTTGAAGGTTTGCAATTACATCATCACAACAAAAATATGTACACAAGCATCAACGAAAGATATTTTTCTATATATTTTGTCTAAAATTATTCACAAAAGTTTTGCAATTGCATCATTTCCTCAATTTTACTCATATCTTTCCCAAATTTGTAAATGACATCTCAGACACTAGGAAAGTTATGCAATATCCATAAAAATAGGTTATAAATTGTAGAGATTAATGTGAAAAGCTCTTCTTGTAGCTATCTAGGAGTCTGAGATTATGATATATGAATGATGTCTCTTGGTTCTCTATTCAAATAGTATTATTGTTTGCATAATTGCTAAAATTTTGTATATCTTAAGGTAGTTTTGACATCATTTTGAAGCCGCCTTGCCAACTAGCCAAGATACAAATTTTAAGATTATGCATAATTTTCTTTTATGAATCAAATCAAAATGCATTTTTCTAGTACTTAAGTTAAATTTTGATCTTAGTTGGCCCGTGTTGCTCTTCTCTTATAATATGAGAACTGTTGGATGATATCATATTTGGGTACTATTTATGTTGTTGATATTCATGTTTTGTCACTAATGTCAACATATATTTCTGTGGAGAGAACAAACTATTTATGATAACTGACAGAAGTGTACGGACACTGTACAGATGATTCAGAATGATCGAAGACAAGCATATGAAGAAGGATGTGTGATGACCTTATTCCTAAGGTCACTTGACTTTAGGTTACATATTGGTTATGTTACAGATGATTTAGTGAAGACTAGTTTTTGGACTGTGACAGTGATGCTTGACAGAGTAGGTCTTTGTGTTTTGGGTATATGTTACAGGCAAAGATTTTTTAGGGTATGCAAGCTTATGTGATGATAGAGGGCAGATTGAGGAATGTTCATTGTTGATCGATCGTCATGAACATGTTAGTGACAACAACTGTGGCGTGTACTCTAGAGGAGACTTATTTGGTGGCCGACTTCAGAGATGTAGCGTGTATTATGGATTGTGAGCGTGGATTGCAGATCTTGGAGTATCTATGATGTATTGTCATTGATGTTTACTTGTTTTAGGTACCTTGTGTATCTTAGCAAGGGGTTAAATAATTATTTGTATATTGGAAAGCCTAAAGTGGCTGACCTAGTCAATTATTTGTATATTGGGAAAGCTTAATTGGTCGACCTAATCAATTATTGTAATAAGGGTATATATGAGAGATCTTTTCTTTTGGAAAAGTGTGGTAGTGATTGAAAAGGCAAAGAAGTGTGAAATATGTGAGGCTTGTTTGACAGCTAGATGTAGAGTAGAGTTTGTGATAAGAATACTTCATTGGAACTGACCAAGAAAAGACAGTTGCTACCAGACAGTTCACTGGATTGTATATTTTATATAGACACTTGTTCAGATTGTTAATCCTTGAGGGTGGCCCACTATTACTCTTGACTCCTAACAGGGTTTGTCCTTTAATAGGGACTATGTACTGTAATGTTTTAATAAGCTCCTAACAGGGCTAAATCTTTTAATAGGGATACTATACTCTCAATACATCATTTGTGGGTGCTAATTCCCACTGGGGTTTTACCTTTAACATGGTTTCCTCGACAACAAGTATTGTGTTATTGTGTTGGCATTTACTATGTTATCATTTGCATTGAAGTTTTGGTTTATAAAGTTTAATATTTTGTGTTACAACTGATTCACCCCCCTCTCGGTTGTACTTTTGGACTCTTATTCCTAACAAGAACCTCTCTACATTCTATATTATCCAACAAGGTGAGGTGAAGTTAACGTAAAATTCACAGTTAGATTCAGGGTTGGTTACATGGAAGATTCTCTCTAATCATACTGTATGGGAAGACTTAAATAAATATCAGAAGTGCTTAACAAAGAAACAAGATGGTTATTTCAGAGAGAGGATACTTCTTGGTAATCAGATCAATTCAGTAACTACAATTGCTAAATTGGCAGTGTTGTATGTTTGATGATTACAAAGGAGAAGTTTGATTTGGTGGTGGGATCCTTCCAGAGAGATATCCAAGAGGATATGCAGTATATGTCCTATCACCATCTTTTGGATTTTACATGAGCTAAAACTATATTCATATTGTTTGGTGTTAACTTCTTAATCAATTGATCCATTTTCTTATGATTGCATGTCAAATAAAAGTTCATCATTTTCATTTTTTATGGATTTGAAATATGTTCATTTTTATAGATTTTCCTGCATATTTTAAATAGTATATGATTTCTATTTTTTCCCTCTGAATCATGCATGTTGAGAGATCACATAATTGATTTGAGAGAGCATGTGCTAGATATCAATCTAACTGATTTCACAAAAGTTCAGCAGTCAGACTTGGTCTATAAATCTCAATGGCATTTTTGTTTTGAAAGGAAACCTTGGAATATGTTATTTGCTTTTATTTAAAAAAATATGTATGAATCAACTATGTTTAAACTTTTAACCCTGATTGGTGTCAATTGATTTTGCATTTCTCTAGGAATGGAAAAAGATTGTGTATGCCACTTATTGTTGTGAAATAGGACTTGATCTTAAGAAGGGTTTAGGTATAAATTCTCATTTTTAAATTTATGGTTGTTTTCTCTTTTTATTTCAATGTTGTTTATTTTCTTAGAAAGTGAATGAATTATATATTAACATGAACATAATTATACAGGCAATGAGAATTAGGACTTGGAAAATACATACTGCAAACACAGCCTGTCATAAGCAGCCAAAGGTATAATATAATAACTAGCCACATAAATTTGAAGGTTCACATGCTATACACAAAATATACTTAAAACAGTGATGTCAAATAAGAAATTGAGCATTGTTGTTGAAAGTTTAGTTGTTTAGATCTTCAACTCATTGTTATACATTTATTTTACAGCCCCAACTTCTAGAATAAAGAGCTACATTTGATTCGTTTGGTCACGATAGACTTGTTATTGCCCAATAAATGGAAAATACTAACATTTTCCATTTCAACCTTTCCAGTCCATATTAATCAAGGACATGTAATCTGTAAGTATGCAAAAAAGGTATTAAAGGGGAGCCAATAATTTAGAGGTTTTCATAGGGTCTGCGAATCAGCTCTTGTTGTATTTATATAAAAATGTTGTTGACTATTTTTTATTTATAATATCTATTGGTGTCATTTGTGAATACATATTTTTGGGAATATAGTAATACTTATTCTCACAAAAAGTAGGATGACATCTACTACACAACTAAACACTTACATGTAATTTGAAACATGATTATATTTTATTTTTATTTTTCTTTCTTAAGGAAGCCTCAAAAAATGCCCTTTTCTAATTGTACAACAAACTATCTACTACTTCTTTCTTTTGTTGCTGCAATTCACAATTTTAATACTGTGTGCTTGCTTTGTCTCTTCTAGTTTACTATTCTATGATTTCAAGGCTTACCATTTGTTAATCTATGATTTACAGGGTTGGGAAGAATCTGAATTGAAACAAGAGCACAAGGGTGGAGGGAAACTAAAGACCAAGATATCCCTACAAGCTATGCCTTCACTATATGTTACCACATTTCTTTTTCAAGGATGCCAAGAGATTTATAGAATTAGTGGTCATGTCCTTGACAAAATAATACTCCCAACCCTTTTCTTGGAGATTAGTGGAGAAGGTATGCATGTTTGCTAGTAGCTTTTTATTCTTGACTTCTTTAAAGATTTATTTTGTAAAATGTGATTATTTGATTGCATATATTTTAAACACACTAATATACTTTGTTATGTCTCAAACTAGAAAAGTTTATGATCACATTGTTATTGAACAAGTCCATGTATATAGTGTTGACTTCAATTAGATTGTGCACCTTCTAGCATTTTTGGAAACCACTTAAAGATTTAATTGCTTTAAAATGGGTTTTATTTGAGGATATTTTTTTAAGAAAAATGATGCCTAGTCAAAACAATCAAAATCTTTGATAATTTGTTGGATTTATGATGATATTATGCATCCCTCGATAACACAACTATTTTCGATAATATCAGAGCCAAAGTTGCACAACAAAAAAAATGAAGACCTATCTTGCTTCAGGCATATGAGGAAATCCCTTCATCCTTATGTTAAACTTTTCTAAAATTTATTAGTTTATTTTGGGGGAACATTATAAGGCATGTTTAAGCCCCAGGGATAACTAAACTTTTGTAGTATTTTGGGATTTAAGTTTTCTATTTAAGTGTCTCTTTCACTTGATTGTGATGTCCCCTTTTGGGATCACCTTATACTTCACCATAAATTAACAAATCCAAAATGAAGTCGGAGCAAAAATGTCTCTCTTTTGTCTCTTACTAGGGAGTTGCAAGATCTTTCTTTGCACCAAGGAAATATGTGCAAGTTGCAAGTTCTTTCTCATCAACTCCAATTTGTGCATATCCCGCAACCATTGCATTCCATGAAATTACATCTCTTTGAGACATTCTTCTTAATACATGCAATGAAATTTCCTAATCCATTATGTTATCATTGAGTGAATGCTTGCTTGGATCTATTTTTAAAACTACACCATGTCTACTAGAACATTTCCAACTATAATAAGCTAAAATATGACATCTTACTATTATGCTTTGATGGATGTAAATACCCTATTCCAAACCTCCAATTTTGGCATAGGAAGGGAGCATGCTTCCAAAGGACATATCTTTACACCTACCAATTGTGTTTGCTTGAATGTTTCTAAAGCATTTTTAACAAATCCACTGTCTACATATCTTGCATCATCGCATTTTGTGGGATGAAATATCTTTGAGGCATTCAAACAGTCCACATACCTTGTCTTTGATTCCACATTTTGCACACATGTATACTAAAACATTTCCAATTATACCTGACAAAAATCCACCTTCCATATTGCTTTAATGGATATCCATACCCTATTTTAAAAATCTTATTTTATCATTGGTAGGGAGAATGTTGGAAAAGGTTGTAGAATCAGGCTTTACACTTGTTAATTGCATTTTCTTGGAAGTATCTAAAGCTTTTTCAAAAAGTCCATTTTGTGCATATCCGACAATAATTGCAGTCCTTGAGACCATATTTCTTTTAGGGATACATTTGTGCCTTTTTTGCTTCCACATTTTGTATACATGTCTGGCACAAGGCAGTTGCAACTACAAAATTTAACAAAAATATTCTATATTTTATGCTTTGATGGATGTCCATACTATGTTTTAAAGCTACCAATTTGGCACGAACAAGGGGGATGCTAGCCAATGTTGTGGAATTTGGCTTTACAATTTCCAAGTGAATTTGCTTGAAAGTTTCTAAAGCCTTTTTTAACAAATCCACTTTGTGCATATCTAGTGTAGATGCCTAAAGTTTTCCACCTTAACTTTGTTGTAATTATCCAACCTTAATCACCCTAGTCTCGTGTTATCAATAATTAACTACTACATTTGTATGTGGCATTTGTGCTTGCAAAAAAAGTATCAATCTGAAGCTACAACCTATCAATGGAGACATAAGGTTGTGGTCCATTGTATTTAAAATATGATGGGATCAATGAAGGCAATCACCATCAGGGTACTCATTGCACACCAAAGTGTGATTGCCAGTTTTAAAATGTAACGGTGCTAAGAATGAATTACACTCCCACCATGAAACTTCTACTTCTATTTTATAATATAATGGGCTAGATATATGTTGAACATTTTGTGTAAGAAGGGTTTCAAAAATTTGTATTTATACTAGTAAAAATCTGCGTAGTATGCTTTAGAACAAAATTTTGGTTTCCTACATTTATTATATCAGAGTATTTCATATAATTTTTGGAAAACCCACTTAGTTATATTTCTGAGGAAACCTTTACCCTTCTTCCTTGACCATGAAAAAGAGATTGTTGGCCAAGGTTGTAAATCATTCTTTGCACCTATCGACAAAATATATTATCTACAAGTCCTGCAAACCAAAACATGTTGAGCGGTTGTATTTTGTAAATTGTTTTGCCAAACTGTTTCCATGACAATATCAATTTTTTTTCAAAACACTAGTAATTGATACTTTAAAGTCAGCCAGTCAATGTTAATTATAGCTGCATAATCGAGCGAACATACCATACTACTAGCAGTTGCACGCTTTTGTACGTGCAACGATAAGCTGATAGAAGTTTTTATTTTCAAGAAAGTGATATGTTTTATACAATGCTAAAAGTAGATCATTAATGGTATGTGGAAGGAATTCATGAAATGATATATAACAATCCTTAGGTAGTGAGGTTTTCTTGCAAATTATATTTGTTCAGATTTGTGTCAGTTTTTTGACTGATTTATTGCATAATATTGGTAGCAAATAAATGATAAATAAAACACAAAATAATATTCAATCTTGTGAAGGAAAGACTATAAAATCTAAGAATAATCTGCCATATAAATATGAAAAAAGAGTTAAGAAACAATTAAAATCAAATCCTATATATTTATTACAATGTTGCCAACACAAAATAACATTCATTCCTATGATAAATTCTAATTTATCACTAAAAACCTCATTTATAATAATCATTAATATGAAACTCCTATTATTTATTGCTAAAAACTTCATTTGAACCCAAATCACAATTGGGCCACAAAAATTCCATGAAACTCGTTGACCCATTTCCCCTTTCCAAGAAATTCCCATCATGAAAACCATAACAAGGGCATCACTATTAGCAAAGAAAAATTCAGACATCAAAATGGGCTCCTATGACCGTACTCACAACCAAATTTGGCCAAATTTTTGACTTTGTCAAAGAATTGTTCAGATTTGCAGCTACAAATTGAACAACAAAATTAGGAATCTAAATCACAAACTTTAATCAATATGCTGCTAATTTAATCTAGAATAGATCCAAACATCTTACTATTTATGACCTTTTTTAAAACATAAATCTACAATGATAAAATATAACAAATAAAAATTAAAAATATTGTAATGGAAGAAACAAAATGGTCGAAATGCTCACTAGACCACACCATAGACAAAGCTAATTTGTCATCAAACACGAAAATCACATAGTCTGAGAATCTTCAAATAAGAGCAAGGCCCCATGCAGCTGCTTAGCTTATCTAGGCTAGTAGCCACCGCTCAATATTTTTAGGAGTAAAATGTGGAGCTGATGGCCCCATACAAATTTAATTTTGCTGCTAATTTTTAAGCAGTCACTTTAATTATTTTAATATAATTTTGTAATTGTTTATTTGATGCACAAATTAACAAATTATTATTATTTTGCTTGTAAAAGTTGGAGGTAGAAAATTGCAGGGAAAATTTAGCAGAAAATAAAGGAGGGAAAGAATTTTATGAAGCCACTTGTCATTATTTTCAATAAGTAGATGCTGCTTATTTTAAGCCCCCCCCCATTTTCCCCACAACTTATTTTTATTTGCTAAAAAATAGGTGCTCCACAAAAATAGGAAAAGATTCTAAATTTTCCTTTTCCCACAATTTTTATTTTGCATGGGAACACTCTAGTGCTTAAATTCAAGTAGAAAATTCATTTAAGCAGCCGCATGGGAACATGGTATAATTGAAGCTTAATCGTGTACCATCTAGATTATTAAGGTTTTAGTAAGAGTTACTCTGCATAATGTAAGTTTAATCAAGAGTTTTCTTGGATTAATTTAAACCTTGCTAAACTTTCCTACAAGATTATTCTTAATATAAACATTTTTCTTTCAAACTAAGGATCCCATGCAACTACATCAGGTTAAAACAAAGTTTCTTCTACATCAGGTTAAAACAAAGTTTCTTCAGACAAGTCATCCTTACACAAACATTATTTGTAAAACTCATGTTCAACTACATTTAGAAAAAAATCTATGTAAAATAAGTGGAGAGGTATCATTTTTAAAAAGACTTGACCTTAACTATAAAAAACCACTATCTGATAATTAATTAACATTGTATTCTCGCAACTTCATGTTTTATATATAATCATAGAATTTTTTTTTGGACGATAGATTACATACACTTGAAAATCTAGTTGCTTTTATTTTGTAGATTTTATCTAAGGATGTCATTTAAAAGCACACTCCATTATATATTAGATTAATGACAATGAGTTGTAAATGACCTACATAAACAAAAAATATAAATTATATAATAATCATGTAAATTTGATACTTTATTACCTTTTAAAAAATAAAACATGCTTTAAATTTTTTATAATGCCTATCATTACTTTTATGGAGCAATCACCAATTTCATTATGGCTATAAAAGTACCTATTGTTGGAGATGTTTCCATCTCTCTTCAAATCCTAAAATTAAACTAAGTTTTATTTTCTTAATGTTTACAATTTAAAAGAAAAATTTAGTTAAAACCTTTATAAAAAAATTTCTACAAATTATTTCATATTGTAAAATTAAAATAAATTTTACTAATTAAAATTAAAATATTTTTTATTAGTTCAATTTAAGATCTTATATAATACTTAACTGATTTATTATATCTATATTTTATTTACATTTAAATATAAAAAATCTTTAAAAACTTAAAAATCTATCATTTGTAAAAATTTGTTCAATGTAGATTAATTAGTTTTTAAATATATTAAATTAAAAAATATAAATCTTAATTTATAAAAAAAAATTAATAATTACTTTTAATTGGGTACAAAATAATTGATTGATTGAATCAATATAATACAATTAAAAAAAGTTAATACAAAACAACTTTAACTAACTGTAATACAAATACTAAACATAATTGAAAAATAAAAGTCATTATATAATATCCTCCATTCACTTATTCTCTAAATAAAGCTAGATAAAATAAAATAGTAATGTTTAAAGTCTATATTTTAGTGCAACTGTTACGATTTGTCATAGTCGTGTTTACATTCCACACATGATGACAGAGATACCGAAGAGCTTGCATTTCAATTCAGACAAGAAATATATTTCATTTAAAGAAATTTAAAATTAAATTGACTATCACTCTATCTTTATTTTTCAGGTTGCATTGTAACTTCAAACTACTGCAACATCGCACAATTAAAGCCGGATTCAATGGCCTTTGCCAGCAAACTCGTTACCTGTGATAAAATGAGATTTTTTGGGATAGGGTACATCAAAGCATAATGGCTGGGATATCATAGGTAGATAAGCATTGGTAGACCTGCATGCAAAATGTGGAATCATAGAGAATGTTCTAATTTTTTTTATAAGCATTTTTGAAGCAAACAAATCGTAAGATTTTTCTAACTAAAATATAAATTCTTAAGAGAAAACAAACAAATCTAAAGTAGAAAAAAATAGTGATTATCATTGGAGGTGAGATAAAACATAGATTATGAAGTTAGTAGATTTTCTAACTTATTTTTATTAGAGCTTAAATCTATGAAGAAAATTTAAAAGTAAAAAATTTAAAGCGAAAAAAGAAAAAAATCAACAAAGCAGTTATCAGGTTTAATCTAGGTTTAATATCGAGAATCCACCATTTTACCTGTAGATTGAAGCACATCCTTTTTAATTTGAAATGGTTGTTGAATGAGTAAATGTCAAGCAAGATCAAAATAAATTGTAGCAATCAACAAAATGAGAGGAGAAAATCATCTTATAGATAGATCATACTAATTTTTTTTCTAGATTTTGATAAGCCCCCCCAAAAAATAGGGATAAGAATAGGGAAAAACAAAGTAACTTGCTATTTCTATTTCATAGCCGGAAAAGAAAAATGGGAAGAGGGCTGACAATTATCCGGGAAGAGAAAGTCATTTTTGGGAGCAAAGCTCCCACACAAAGCCTCTCGGCTTAAAAATATAATTTATAAATATATTTTTTTGTTAGTAATAACTGAGAGGNGGGGGGGTGAATCAGTGGCCTCAAAAACTTATCCTTAATCTAACCACCAATCAAATAAACCTCAAATTATTATGTCCCTACAAGATGCATGCCATGAAATACTTATAATGATTAATTGTCTGTTAGTTTTCCTTGTCTGTCCTTATTCTCCTTGATTACCGATAAGCAGTATAACTATTTACTGAAATACAGTAAATATGCAGAGTATACCGATAAATCCAGTGTTAACTATGTCAGATACAAAACAATAAAGAAATGAATCATACACACATAACACTTGAATTTTTAACATGGAAACCCGAAAACCACTGGGACCGGTACCCCAAATTTTCACTCTTCTGAAGTGAGCCCTGTTAAGAGCCCACCCTATTAAAGGTTACAAACACACTGTTAAGTGTGACCTTGTTAGAGGATTTTACACATATAGGTTGTCACTTAGTATCGGGCATCTAATGCTGCCATCCTTGAATCAACCTCTCTCTTAGACTGTCAATAGGCATCAAGCATATCCAATGCTACTTTCATGAATCAACCTTTTTGGCACTCCCTGGGATGTACCTCAATATATAGAAAACTGTTAAGTCCTGTCCTGTTAAGAGACTTGATGCTTCAATGGTTAAACTGAAACAAAATGACATGTTTCTAATGCAACTTGAATTTCAGATTTTCAGATCTATTTAAGTACATTACCTCTCTGATCAATGTATCAATTCAATTCTTTTGTGCTCCATGCTTTCTTCTCTATGATGTTGTGTTCACTGTTCATCGGTGTCTATAGAATACCTTAGCTCTACTTCAGCTTGATTGATCAGTACTGCATGAAGTTGTTCTTCATCAGTTTCTTTTTAGCATCCTCTTTCTTTTCACTCCCCTTAATCGCTTTTCATGTGATACGAAAATGAATTAAACTTGTCTCTTATATAGACATGATATTCACTGTTTCTTGATTCTTGATTCTTGATTCTTGGTGTGAAAAATAATCTAGCCAATTTGATTTAAAGCATAACTCCTGATTTGTCTCATAGTTATCTTTATGCCAACTGTACAAATCTTCTTTAAATCAATCACTTAACTCTGGTTGAATAAAACAAAGAAAAAAACCAGTTAAGTCTATCTTTAGCTCTTGCCAACTAGATATTTTGTCATTTTCTGAACTCTCTGTTCCGTCGGTCAACTCTTCAGTTAGTCGTCGGTTACAACTGTCAGTTCTTTCGGTGTGACTTCTAGTTAGCTTTGGGATCTCCGTCCGTCGGGCAACTCTACTTTTAGCTCGTCAGGCATCCTGTGGTTTTGCTTCATCAGGCAACATTGTCTTCTACTCGTCGGGTATCACTATGACTTTTCTTCTTTGCCTTTACCAATGGTGTGCACTCCGTCGGTGTTATCTGTCACTTAGTGAATACTTGAATTTTATGCATTGTTGAAAGCATAACCTTTATTCCATTGATTCTCTGAAGTCTTTGGCATTTTATACATGACCGTATAGATGATATCAAGTTGACATCAATGATAATACAAATCATTAACTGATTTAATGCCTTGCATTATCTTCAACTTAACATTATCAAACATTTATTTAGTTACATGTCATCAATCTCTCCCTTTGGCATTGATGGCAACAAACTTATATTATCACACTATACTATTTCTAATACAATATGAAATACAATTTATTGAGATTCATCAAACTACCAAACAATTTGTTTTGATAACCGATAAAAATGTCTGACCGTCGGTAAGCTTTGTTTTAGCTTAGATTTGATTATTGTAGCTCTCTGTGTTTCTTGTTCTGATGTGTTGTGTCCTCTCCTTGTGTCAATATATTTCTTTTGATTGTTATTCACATTTGATGTCTTTCTCTCTTGTCAGAAACTCTTCCTTTGTATTAACTCCTTCATACAAACTCTCTCCCTATGGATATGATCTCTCCTTGTTGGAGTAATCTGATAATGGATAATCTTTCTTCTTTTTCTGAAGACTTTGATAATGTGATAATGGATAAACTCTCTCCCTTTGACAACAATGCCAAACAAATATTTTACAAGTATCCGACCTTCATGTCAAGCAATATTTTCTCTCCATCCATAATATATTCCTTGAATTTTCCATATTCATCAACAATACATCAATATGTTCTGGTGCTTAGTTCTGATATATACCTATTGTATATAGATGTAGCTTTGAAGTTCATCATATTTTCTTGCACCAACATGAATGATATTCTGAGAGTATGTAGGCTGATGTAGTCTTCAGTCATTTTACTAACTGGTAGACAAGGGTTTGACCCCTAGTCTCTTTCTTAAGTACTCAAACATATCCTTGGGTAGTGGCTTGGTGAAGATATCAGCTAATTGTTCTTTGGATTGCACATATTCAAGTATCACCTCTTTTTCTTGAACTTGTTCTCTTAAGTAATGATACTTGATTGCAATATATTTAGTTTTTGCATGCATGACTAAATTCTTGGAAATGTTTATTGCACTGGTATTATCACAATAGATAGTCACTGGTTCTAAGATCTTCATATGCATACCTTCCAGCAATTTTGAGCAATTTGCAACAGCAACAACATATTTAGCTTCTGAAGTAGACTGTGAGATGCATCCCCGCTTCTTGCTAATTCATGTGACAAGTCTGTCACCCATAAACAATGCTCCTCCAGTTCTGCTCTTCTGGTCATCAAGATTTCTATCCCAATCAACATCGGTAAACACCTTAAGTTCAAATTTGCCTTCTTTTCTATACCACAAGCCAAATTCCTCAATATTCTTCAGATATCTTAGAAATCTTTTTACAACAGTCATATGTGATTCCCTGTAGTTAGCAGAAAATCTAGAAACAATTCCCACTGCATGTGCAATATCTGGTCTAGTGTGTACAACATACATGAGTTTTCCAATCATTGATCTATACAAAGTCTAATTTACCTTTGTTGTCTTGTCTTCTTTTGTCAACTTACATCCAGTAGCCATCGGTGTTCCAACTGGTTTGGAATCTTCCATCTTGAATATTTTCAGGACCTCTTTGATGTATTTGGACTGTGTAATGAAAATA
>MU225272.1:1311981-1343232 GCA_018584345.1 Thuja plicata | reverse complement strand
TCTTTCTAACAACTTTATTATATTTGAGCATACTAATAGATCTTGGAATATTAATGTTGAGAATATAATATTACAAAAACACTTTCAGAAACTAAAATTATAATATTATGGACTAACATTTTGGAAATAAAAAGACTTGTTTCAGGTGGTTAATGATCCTCGAAAGGATGTCATATAAATGCATGGTTTAAATTCTTTTTTGTGCTCTATATGTAGGAAAACTAATATCATTAGACACATTTTTTTATTGTCTCTTTTCTAAAGATACTTGCTATATGATTTGTAATGGATTCCATGTTTGGAGTAACAATTATAACAATATTTGTATTCAGATTGTTTTGGCTAAGTTGGAGGCATGAAAAATACGTATAGCTTATTTTGGCTTTCTTTTACTATTGAATATTTATGGCACATTTGGAAATTAAGAAATAATGAGATCTTTAATAGGGTAAGAAGAAATCTTACTGAGTCATATAAGAGACATACACTTTGATATTGCCTCACAAGTCACAGTAATGATAGAGATATCAAACGCCAAATTTCTTAGGTTGCTCAGGGATAGAATTGTAACATTGACTTGGCAAGAGATGAGATATGGACACGCATGGTTAATCGACATGTTCAAAAGAAAAATGATTAGTAGATGGATTAGGTTTTTCAAAGCTGGCCAAATAATTAAAATGTTGTGACTCAGCTATACATCTTTCTAAATCTTAACATAGGTGATCATCATATTGACTAATATCAGCCAAAGGGATCCCTACCTCTGATGAAATCACAACATATTTTCTCATTAGGTCCTCGGACAAAAAAGTTGTAATATGCTCATCATATTGACTAATATCAATCAGGCCATCTTAGGGTATACGCCTCTAGTCATGTAATATGCTCTTAACCAAAGGCTCAAAAATAAGACATACCTCAAATGGTGAGTACACGGTGGCTTGTTGATGAGTACACGGTGGCTTGTTGATCTTATACTTGAAGTCGCTGACAAAATAAAAAAATGACTTTTCATTACGCTGCTACCGCAAATGAAATAATTTGAACATCAAAAAATTTAGAAATTACAACTTGTTATACCCTAAACGTGAAGGAAACCATCTGAATTGAAAACCCGGGGGTAACACTAGTGCTAACCGGCGACGAATGAGTTGTTGGATTCTTCAGTTGTGACTGTTGGATTCAATACAACAAGATCCCTCTTCGCACAATGGTATACTTTACTAATTAGGGCCCTCTTCCACTCGCATGCACAACTCGATCACAAATGAGCCTTTCTTTTTCTTTTTTTTTTCCCCTTTATAATCAAGAGGGTGTCGCAATTACGATGATATCATCACTATTACGACAACATCGGGGGCACTTGGAAAAAAAATACAAAATTCACACACAAATGGTAGCGCAGTCGCAAATTGGCATCAAAATTTGACCCCAAATGTTGTAGTGGCATGGTGTTCTAGAAATCCTTCACGACTTCTTGTTGACTGCTCCGTTATAGTGTTTTGACCTTTGATAGTCGTCCCAAAAAACCAATGTGATACTGTGCATATGGTTATTAAGAACAATGCTACTATCTTTTCTAGTTATATGTGACTAAATAGGCAGTAGGGTATTTTCTAGATTCAAGACATTCACTTGTGCTATAGTAGAGGAGAAAAAATGATTATTTATCTACTCACATAGTGAAAAGTTGGCAATTACATTTGGTTTGTTGAACATGCCCCCTGGATCAACTACGAGAGTTGTTATTAACCTTCAAGTATGTCCTGATTGCCACAATGGAACTAAATCTATCTCCAAGATTGTTTCAAGAGAAATTGTTTTGAGAGACTTGAACCATTTCCATCATTCGAGTAAATAGGAGCAATGCTCTTGTGGATATTACTGGTGATGCTAAATGAAACAACCTGAAAAATAGGCTTGCACTATGATAATGTGCACCATGTCAAATATCCTATAACAATGAAGGGACATCCATCAAAGCATAATTAAAGGGGAAATTTTGTCAGATGCAATTGCAAGTATCCTGGAAGACATGAATGCAAAGTGTGGAAGCATAGACATGACACATAACTATTTCTTTTCGTATTAAACATAGAGTATCAACAATTACATGTTTACATCATATATTCTACTATGGTCCTATGAAAGCCACATAGGATTCTAAGATAGTATAAAATAACAGAGTTATGACTTTACATAAATATATACCTACATGCACATGTCACTATTCATAGACATAACATAAAAAGACAACAAAATTGTCATTACAGTCCTACTTTCTGCCACTATTACATTGTTACACATGACATAGATTACTGTTGGAATCATATTTCCTAACATTGTAGCTATTATGTTTCCTGTTATTTTTGTTGTTATACGTTGTATATAACTCCAAGTAGCCTTTCTTGGAGGTCATATTTTTAGCTTCATTGGAGGGCCAATGTACATCAAATTTACTCTCTCCTCTATTCTCTTATGTTATTCCATTCTTCATTAACTGGATGAATTTATCCTAAGAGACCTACATAGTCATTTTTATCTGCATTGAAACATTATAAGCTACGAGTCTTCTTATCTAATTTCTTGGAATTCTATATAGTTCAATAAATTTCATTAGAAAATATAAACCAGAATAAGTGATACAGTCAAGGTCAGAGGATCCAATAAAGGACAGTCCAAACTTGCAGCCACAACAAAGACACACAGTGGAAACTCAACAACACAGAGATATAACAACTTATATCAATTCATATTCATTTCAAATTCAATTACATGCAACATGTCAGGCTGTAAGGCCTTCCCAGTTATGGCCAAATATAAATATACAATTCAAGATCAATTACATATCTTCTGCAACACATACGTTCATGATCCAGATTCTCAGATCCAACACTTAGTCTTCTTTCCTAATCTGAACCCCCCAATCTTTTTCCCCTAAAATAAGAACACTTACAACTTAAATACAAAAGGAAACCAATAGGTCAACCTACAAAACAATCATTGAAGAAACCCCTAACCTAGATTTAGGTCCACACAATCCCCAATGAGAGATCCACCATAAATGCTGTAATCAAAATTAAATGCAGAAGCCGGCCACTAGATCCAACTCCAAAGTAAGCAACTCGGACAAGGGATGATCGAGCAATAGAGAGACTCAGGCAAAAAACACCCCGAGAAATAGAGAACAAAACCCGAGCGATAGAAAATGCATAAGCATACCTGAGTGACATAACCCGAGCATCAAAGACCAACCCGAAACAAGCATAACCGAGCGACATAGCCTGAGCAACAGAGTACTTCTCTGAGCAGCCTCTAAACAAGTTAATGAACAAAGAAAAACATATTTTTGGTTGATC
This sequence comes from Thuja plicata, assembly GCA_018584345.1. Taxonomy (NCBI): domain Eukaryota; kingdom Viridiplantae; phylum Streptophyta; class Pinopsida; order Cupressales; family Cupressaceae; genus Thuja; species Thuja plicata. The sequence continues at coordinate 1,339,870 of MU225272.1, read as the reverse complement.
GGGATTGCCAAGGATCTTAGAATACTCCTGCATCAGACACCCCAGGTAAAGAAGATGTTCCCATAAAGGAATCATGAACATCTCAAGGGAATTAGAACATGTATTCCATACTTGTTCTTAACCCATATCTCCTCTTTCCCTTCATTCCATGCTGTCTTGACTTGGTCCATTGTCTCCTTCGACAAATTCATCAGTCCTGCACTTTTCTCATATCTTCTGTTTGCAACTGACAGTAGGTGACACCGATCATTCTTGATACCATCATTGTGTTGATGAACCACATTTCCATCTGACTGACTAGTCAAATCAATATCATCTGCATCTCTCTATGTCTGTAGTGTCAACATCTGTTGTACCACCTTAGTCAAATATGTTATCTTTTTCTTCAACTCCCTAAGTTCCTCAGAGATATCATTCGCTTTCTCCTTCTAATTCTCCTTTCTTTCACTCATAGGTTAATCAATTCTCTTTTCCTCATGTTTGTCACTATCCTTTAGAAAATATCTGATAACTCCACATATTTCAGTTCCTCCTCCTTGCAATGTATTAGCTTATGCTTGGTTTCACCATGTCTCACAACATAGGTATTTGCACAACCATCAAACACAACATGTCTGTCATATTGCCAAGGTCTACCGAGCAACAGGTGACAAGGATCCATAGGTAGCACATCACATAGTATCTCATCATAATCAGATCCAATCTTAAAATTAACAAGGCATTGCTCCTCAACCCTAAACTTAGACACATCTTGTATCCAACTAATTTGATAAGGATTAGGATGTTTTCTTCTTCCCAAATTTAACTTGCTAACCATCTCTTCTGAAACAAAGTTCTCAGAACTACCACCATCAACTATTACATTACATACCTTATCCTTGCACTTACATCTGGTTTTGAACAGAGCCTTCTTCTGATCAGCTTGTTTTGAGGGAAGCAAAGTTCTTTTAAGCAAAAGGTTCATATTGTCCACCTCAGGTTCATTCTCAGCAAATTTATTCACCACAGCATTTTGGTGACTACCAACCTTCTTATTTGCATGGGAACATTCATATGAATGATGTCCTTATTCTCCACAATTGTAACAAGTACCTCTGAATACACCTTTACCGATTCTTCTCCTTGGTTCAATAGGTTTTGGTTCCTCCTCAGCCCTAGGTTTATCTTTTACCAACTGTTCTTGCTTCTCTTTTCCTTGGGAATTACCATAGTGTCTTCTCTTCAACTTATCTTCTGCCTTCAGTGCATATTGATAAGCATCCTCCATAGAGTCAATCTTCAACATGCTAATCTCATCTTGGATATTGAATATGAGACCATTAACATACCTTGCAACCTTTTCTTTAGAAAGTTCTCTATGTCTAGACCAAATTGTCAACTTGTAGAACTCCTCGGTATAATCTTCTACAATCATCTCTTTCTATTTCAGATTTTGCAATTTCTTAAACAACTCAAGTTCATAGTGAGAAGGAATTAACTTAGCCTTTAGTTTTTCTACCATCAACCTCCACTGATTGATCTTCATCTCACCTTCTTCTTTTCAGTCCCTCTTTAATTCTTTCCACCATAGAGAAGCATGCCCTTTCAACTTAGTCTATGCCAACTTTACCCTAAGCGGATCTTCAATGTCTTCCAGCTCAAAGTAGTCCTCTAACTCACTGATCCAATCAATCAGATCATCGAGCTTCAATGTACCTGAGAAATTGGACACCTCCATTTGATAACTTGTACTCAACCAAGCTTTAGATCTCTGCAAATGACCATATCTGCCTCCTCCAGATCTCGCCATTTGATTAGTTCTGTCATCTCCACTAGATCCAACAGCTTCAAAATCTTCACCAGCTTCTTCATAACCATCATCCATTCTAGGACCTCTCTATAATCCAATGTTTGTGATACCTTCTATGATTTCATTCTTCATTGCCGCCATCTCAGATCTTAATCTTTCTGTTATCCTTGCTTCCACCTCCTTGAAAAGATCTGCAAACGCCCTAGGGTCCAATCTTATTGGAGGCATCTCTCCAGATTTTTGAGAACCCTAAGAAACAAACCAGATCAACCTTCACTCTAATACCACTTGATGTAGTCAAGGTCAGAGGATCCAATAAAGGACAGTCCAAACTTGCAGCCACAACAAAGACACATAGCAAACTCAACAACACAGAGATATAACAACTTATATCAATTCATATTCATTTTAGATTCAATTACATGCAACATGCTAGGCTGTAAGACCTTCCCAGCTACGGCCAAATGTAAAGATACAATTCAAGATCAATTAAAGATATTCTACAACACATACGTTCATGATCCAGATTCTCATATCCAACACTTGGTCTATTTTCCTAATCTGATCCCCCCCAATCTTTTGCCCCTAAACTAAGAACAATTACAACTTAAATAAAAAAAGGAAACCAATAGTTCGGCCTACAAAACAATCATTGGAGAAACCCCCAACCCAGATTTAGGTCCACACAATCACCAATGAGAGATCTACCATAAATGTCACAATAAAAATTAAATGCAGAAGTCGGCCACCAGATCCAACTCCAAAATAAGCAACTTGGACAAGGGATGACTGAGCAACAAAGAGACTTGGGAAAAAAACACCCCGAGCAACAGAGAACAAAACTCGAGCGACAAAAGAAATGAACTCGGTAACAAGCATGACCGAGCGACATAAAATGCATAAGCATGCCAGAGCGACAGAACCCGAGCATCAAAGACCAACCCGAAACAAGCATAACCAAGCGACAGATCCTGAGCAACAAAGTTCTTCTCCGAGAAGCCTCTAAACAAGTTAATGAACAAAGCAAAACATATTTTTGGTTGAGCAGGATTGCCAAGGATCCTAGGATGCTCCTGCATCAATAAGTTAATGTTTTATCTACTTCAGGTACAAAACCACGTAGAATCTACCTCAAGTTAATAAAATATTAGCACAGAAGATATTCCAGGCTAACCTAGCAAAAAACACTCAAAAATGTGTTTTGTAGAATCTAATTTTTTACAAATATTTTAGATAGAAGAATTCATGTTTCAAGGTAGTTTTTGCAGTACTAATAACCTACTGAAGCATGTTGTCTTTGGTTCAATCTTGTTAGATCACAAGGACTTAAAAATTAGGCCATTTCTTTTCGGATATATCCAATTTCCAACAGTCATTAATATGTTTAGCAATACAGTTAGTACCAGTTAATGCTTTATAAACACTCTTAGTTGTAACTTTGAGTAGGTTTGTGCCATCAATCCATTTAAAAGAATCAAGAATGTTAGTGTTATGTTCACACCCTTGGAAATTCATAGCAATACATGTCTTTCTAAGGATTGTATGTGTCCTCCAATTTGAGGGGAGAGATATTAAAGGTAGTACAAAGAGAGAGCCAAGAAGAGAATCGATGGTATAAGAGAGAATACATAGATAAATTGATGGTATAGAGTATAGAGTATAGAGTATAGAGAGAATTCCTTTATGGCTGATGCTACAAGAGAGAATCGATGATTGGTAGCACTTGTGATAGAACATAGAAATGGAAGCATGGATGTACTCATTGATATTGGTAGTATACATAGAGAAATTCCATGGAAAGTTGCACTTTTTGAAGATTCAAAGGTGGGGATGAAGAAAGATGATGGTCCTAGTATGAAGTCTCTAACAATTGATTCAGATGCACCTGCTAGTGATATAGATGGACCTATGCCCTCTTCTATTGGACAATATGTGGATCTTATTCTGAATCATGAACATAGGAAGTCAACTATTTGGAATGTTGAACATCAACTTTTTGATTTCATCCACTTATTTCATGATTTTGGTCATGGTGCTAGGCTTCAATCAAGACTGAACATGGATTCTTCTCACAGTCGACAGTTATCCAGCTGTCAAATTTCTTCTCATTTTGATAAAGGAACATCTAGAAGAAAAACTCAAAGCAGTAAGCCAAAGTCTCTATATTCTCTCTGTTATGAGATTTTGAGGTCATTATCATTCCATATAAATCATTTATTTTCAAAAATGGGTAAGATCATGCATCTTCCCTCTCTACGCTGAGATTATTCTCCAACTGTTGGTCCTTCTTCAAAGAATGTTGCATCTACATTCACAAATATCTTTCTGGGTGACCTCAACTTTCTTGGGCATATAATATTCAACAAATAGAAATGCCAATCTCAGCAAAGTGTTCTTATTTGGGTAAGGTGGTTGATTTCATTCAGGTTGTTATTGTTGGTCCCACTGAGAGGGGGGGGGGGGGGGGGGGGGGGGGGGGGGGGGTAAATCAGACCAAATCAAATCTAAACACTTAAAAATCAACTCACTGATTCACTTGGTAACAAAGAATACAATAATAACTGATTCACTAAATAACTTAAAGTAAACACAAATTTAACTCAGTTGACACCATATTTAACGAGGAAACCCAATTTGGGAAAAACCTCTGTGGGAATTGTGACCCACTGTAAAAATGTACCTTTCTAAAGTACACTCAATTAAGAGCTTATCTTGTTAAAGATTATAAACACATTTGCTAAATGTGACCTTGTTAAGGGATTTCCCTTAGATCGGTTAAGATCTTAACTCTATTAGGAGTGGTCTTGCTAGAGGACTTTAAACACTCTTTTTGAATGTCACCTACATCTAGGATTTACAAATAGGACTGTTAAATCCACTCGATTAAGAGATTTTCTCTGTTACAAATGCTAATACGAAACAATAGAACTTTAACACGTAAATATAGCAACTACCTTTGTCTTGTGTCAGATCCTTTATGCTCACATGAATACTGGCATCACATACTCTATTTATCTTTGTTTCAAACTATAGATTATTCTCAATCTTCTTCTTTGTTTTGCTCGGTATCTATATTCTTTAGCTTCTTCTACTTCTTAATTCAATTTTCCAGCATCATAATCTCTGTTAATTTCTCATCATTTATATAGACATACTTTTGCCTCTTAATCTCCTTGCTTAGGTTTTCCATCATTTGCGATCAGTCGTTCAATCATCTTCTTCATAAATCTTAACTCATTAAATCATTTCACTTTTACCTCTTGACTTTAACTTTTCTCAGAACTCACATATTCAGGTTTAACCGCTTGATCTTCTCCTTAGATCTTCCCATTGAATTTTATCACTCGTAGATCTTCTAACAATCTTCCTTTAATTCTTATCTCCATCTAGATCATCATAGACTTGTATTAAATTTGATCTTATCATCATTTACAATCAATATCCTGTACTCGATAATAGCTTTGCAACTCGGTAACTAACTTCGTTAAGTGCTCAGTGCTCGGTAACTAAAAATTGATCAACACAACTCTATACCGACTGACTCGGTCTAGCTTGGTAGAGTAACTCTTTTCAATCATAACTTAACTCTTTGCAATTTCTTACTTAATCAATCAAGTGTACCGACTTGATAATCATCAAATATATAGTAGCAAACAACTATATCAACATTAATTCATCATTGTCTTATCTGTATTTGTCATCCATTTAACTTCTCCTTCGTATGGTATGATAACTTAATAAAAATAAGTAAATCAATTGTTTGACATCAATGAAAAAATAATAATTGATCTAACCATTTCTACAAACATGTATAGTCATTATCACTTGGTCTTCATCATCTCCATCATTTAATCAATAGTTATCATGTATCTTGTTGACTCTCACTCCCCCTTTGTGGATTTCCATGTTAGGCCTCTTCACACTCGTGTAATTATGCAAGTTAAATGAAATCTCTGAAGATAACAAGATAATTATCCACTTTTTCCCTACATCGGTTTCAAATTTAAAAGTAGATGCATAGGGGAACATCAAGGGTAACCTTATTTCATTAAGATTTTGTTTGTGTTAATGCATTTAATTGAGAATATTGTTTCTTAGTTTTTTTATCAAGCAAATTAATGTTGTCTTCTGGGGCACTTCTTTTCAATGTCTAAAAGAGGGGTGCATGTACATTTTAGAAATATTGAAGGTTGTGATATCAACATTCTTTGACATTCCAAGGAAAGTAAATTTCTTTTTCATTTCGAATATTTTCATTTGAATAAATAGGGTGACAATTATTTTTTATAAATATAGGATGTCATGAACTCTAAACATTTTGCTATATTTATTCAACAAGTTTTGTTTCTTTATAGAAGCATGTTAAAAATTCATCTGGATGTCAAAACACTATTTTAATTTTTTTTTTCTCCTTGAACTTGTGGTTGTTAGAATAAAAATGTATGGCTTTAAGTTGTATGGTAAGCAATATACTATGTTAATTGCAATAAACCTGCGAAGTTTATGGACCAAGTGTTGTGTGTAAGTTGGTGCAAGTTTATTTTAATAATGGCATCAAAGTGAATTTTATGTGCATACAATACTCATAGTAAATATTGTAATTACACCCTCAGTATTACTTAACAACATTTTTGTGGTTTTTTATTAACTCGGGGAAGAAATGAAGTTTGCACGTCAATATAGAATAATTATTTCACTGTTGAAATCACGGACTTGTCAGTTTTCAACATTGTAAATTCACATTCCTCTTTCATTTCCTATATTTTTTTGGCACTTTCTAATGCATTAATACTATCACTATCTATAAGCCATCATATAATGATTTGCATCCATACTCCATTGATTTTTCTTTACTCCTTGTTGTTCAAAACTATGCGATGGTATGCCTCATGACAATAGAATTTTCCATCTCATGCATTCATCATATCAATGATAGTGATCCCCTCTATGCTTAACATGTGCACCAGTGACCCTTGATATTGATTGTATCTTTATCACAACTATGGTGTACCTCTACCTTCACATTGTTTCTTGACAGTGAACAAATTGTTGTTATCTTAACACATTTTTTCACTGTCATTTGGCAATCTTGATACTATTTTTTCATTATCACAATGCTATCTTTAGACATTCCTTTACTTTTATTAGGAACTCTTTGAAACCTTCTTATCTCCGTCCACCTATTGAAAATGCTTGTGACAACACTATTCATTACACAACTTTAACTTTTTTGTACTAAGCATGAGAGGATTTCTCCAAACATTACAAGTATCTGATATATATATATAATAATAATAATAATAATAATAAGCTTAGAAATTTATAAACCTTGTAAACACTAAATTATGGGTGGTGATAGTGTTATATTTAGATATATTGTATAACAATATTGGAAATTTATAAACCCCATAAATTAGTATAGAAATGCCATATCAAGTTGATGAAACTAGGTGCCTCAAGATATATAGATACTAAAACATGTTAAATAGAAAGTACTAGTATAAAGGGTACTAGGTCAATGGAAGAGCACACGCTTTACAAGAAGAAGGATGGTGGTTCGATTTCATCATGTCCTAATATGAATAAATCTATGACCAAATTAATCACTAAATATATGACTAAATCTGTGACTAAATTCGCGACTCAATCTGCAACTAAATCCACGACTAAATCCGTGACTAAATTTGTGACTAAATCTGCGACTAAATCGTTTAGTAGTAAATTTAGTTGCGTTATAAATGACTAAAAATTAACTACTAATAGTCACATGACTAAATCCGTGACGATTTCCGTGACTAAATCATTTAGTAGTAAATTTGGTCATGTTATAAATGAATGCAAATTAACTACTAATAGTCACGTGACTAAGTTAAGTCATTTATATACAATTTTTAGTCACATATTGTTGTTTCTATACTAGTGATTGTAGAGAAGAAAAGTTTACGTCCTTAATATTTATTACATCACTTTGTTTAAATGATTTTAATGGATGAATATAACACATGTTTCTGTTCTTTTAAAGTCATTGACCCAGGAATTAGTACATCAATCTATTATGCCTCACAATACATTCATCATTTTATCTCCATGAGATGATAATAAGAAGAGGCATTGACAATTCAAGCAGATTGTTTGAAGAAGCTCATATGTTCAAGTAGCAGAATCTTGGGTTTGTTCAATGTCAATATGCAATTCAAGATAGACTTAGCATTGTCAAAATCTTGGAATGAAAAAGAGAGATTTAAAAAAGGGGTATGTTGTTTCATAGACTTCTTTTGATTTTGTGATCATTAAAAATAGGGTATGTTGTCTCATAGACTGTTTATGATTTTCATTATTGCAGGACTAATGTTTTAGACACCATCTTTAGAATATTCAAAACAATTATAGTATTTTAGAGGCCATGTTTGATTCTATAAACTATTTTTGTTTTTGGGAATGTTAAAATTTTCTCTCCTACTCTGTTATAGCATGTCAGTGTAATCAACATGCAAGAAAAATTAGTATTCTAGTATAACATGTCAATGTAATAAAAAAGCAAGCAAAAGTAGTATTTAATGTTCTTCTTGAGCTGCTTATAATTCACATAAGCATTTCTCCACTTTGCAACAAGCTGGGCTTCTAGCTGCTTCTGAAACTTCACCATTTTATCACTTTTGAAACTTCTCCTAACACAATTCAATCATCTAAAATCTTTAGATTTTCAAAAAACAAAATTAAAATTCAATTAACATGATCTATATTATCTCCCTTTTTATCTGTTTTACTCCATCAAAAATAAGGTTAAAGCACAACAATGTATATGCTAATACTTAAAGTTATACACAATACATAAGGAGACCTAAAAATTTTGAATATACCTTTCCTCTTGAGTTCTCATAAAAGAAAAAAAAACATACAGAAAAAATATTTATTGATGTCTATGCTATAAAAACTATTGTTTTCTTAGAAAAGTTAAAAGAAAATTAGGGTCCTCAAGAGGAGAAAAGATTATGAAGTTCCAATATATTGGTTGTAATAATTGAGAAGTGATTTGTATGAAAAACACAATTGAATTTGAAGAGACATCTAACCTTAACAAGATGGTATATTTTTAGAAATATTTTTTTTTTCTTTTCCTTCAAATATTGCAAGAAATTTGGAACTCAAATTGTCACCAACTTAATGTAGAGAGAAGTGAAATAAGAAAACCAAATACAACATCGCTATTTGAATTGAGATATCTTGTATTCCCATATGAATGCGATGTTGTATAGAGTTTGGACTATACAATATAGCTTGTATGTCCAATGATGCTAAAAAAAGAGGTACGGTTTTATAGGCTATTTTTTATTCTATAGACTATAAGTCATCCAATGTTCGTAAGAACATACCAAGTCTTCAAACTAAGATCTCTGCCCTATATGACAAGCTTTGACATATCTAGAGTCCTCCAAACTTTATTTATATATATTCGACTCTCTCCTCTTGACTCATTCTCAAGAACCCTTTGGCTCTTGCATGTTCAACCAAAAAAGTATCATATGCCTTTAGCATAGTACCCCGACTAAGTTCAGGGATGGATTTTAGGGCATTATACACATTATCTAAAATATTATCTAAATGAGTTTGACCCACTTTGATAAATTAAGTCTTAGTGAGGCCCTCATGTAACTTATTGATGGCTTCACATATCACATCCATGTAACCATCCATGCTTGCCTTCTTCCTCTTTGCCTTCCTTGATGATTATGGTGATATTATTTGTTTGTCACTTGCACTAGATTGATTGGAGTGAACCAAGTCATCATCCAAATAATCAACAATATCAATAGGTGTAGTGAAATCCTCATCATCATCAAGATCGAGGGCCTCATCCATAGGGTGCCCTTCTTCTGTCTCTTGAGTCATTGCAGCTGTGGTACCTTCAACTATGTCATTCCCCACAATGAAGCCATATTGGAACAACTGCCTCTTATACACTTTGGCATTTTTTAATTCTTTTCTCTGCATGTTGGCATAGTGAGTAAATTACTTATTTGTATTTCATTACTAACTTAATAAGATAGATTTTAATTAAATCAAAATATTTTCAAGAGCATATTACCTTCAAACTATCATCCCATACCCTCTCATCAACATCCATACATTTATTAGTCTCATTCGATGCAAAACCACTCGTATTTCTCAACTCTTTCACAACTCTATAACCTTGCTTCCATGTTTTCATCTTGTTCTTGAAGTTATCCTTTGATATATTTAGGTTCAACTCCCCATTAAACCTCATTTCAATGGCGGTCCAAGCTTCTTTTCTAAAACCCCCTTCACCTATTCTTCCAAGTTGGACCTGCTCGTGGAGCAAGTATAGAAACTTGTGTTTCATTTATCTTGTCCATAAAACCTTCGAAGAAGAAGAAGCTATATGGATTACTTGAATGTCTTCATCCATGCCTATAAAATAATAATCAAACAATATATACAAAATATGGAACACGCATAAGAATTTCAAGTTGTTGTGTGCAACAATCGAACTAATTCTCAACTGATATGTCTTCTTCCCTGATCTTGTTGTGTCTAGTTGTTCCTTATTCAAACTAATTGTCAACCATTACTACTTGACAGTTTTGGTGTCTTTTACATTATCTTGTTCTCACTATTCACTAGTGTGTGTCACTGATGTTGAATATTATCACTTCTTTAATTCAAGTGCTAAACTTGGGAATCAATTGAAAACAAGCCCGGGTCTTGAAATTGGCATACATCAGTGGATACAAGTTTAAGAAAAAATGAAATAAAAAAACTACAGTAGCTTCACTATAGTTGTTTGATTTCCTTTTTTCTGAAATGTGTATACACATTTATATTGTATGCATTTATTTTCTAAAATGGGTTCCCTTTCTAATATTAATCACCTACAAAGAAAGAAATAAATATCACCTACAAGTAACAATATTAGAGCTTGTATGTCCTGTGATTTTTTGCAAAAGTGAAGGTGACAGAGAACTGGGATATATAAAATGAATATGCATATCAAAGTTTTATAAATGAATAAATGGTGAGATTATGTCAAATGAATATGCAGATATGCTTCTAGATTGAATATAATCTTCTAAAATATAGCTTTCAAAAATAAATGGTTAGACTCCATTCAAGATGACAAAAATGCAGTTAAAATGGTACTACATTAAAAAAATAGAACCCAAGGAATCAAACAAACAAAAGTATCATTTCCATTGTCTTTTCATTGATTGTGCAAAATGTGCAGGCAACTACTTTACCAGTAATGACATGCCATTCGTGTTGAAACTTGAAAAGAAGTCAGACTTGGGGACAAGTTTGGTTAAGTGTTGTAATGATATAGTTATTGGTTTATTACAATGTGATATAACTTCTAACAATATCACAAGTACATTAAAAAATAGATAAAATCAAATTCAAATATAATAAGAAGGATGTGAGTATTGGTTTTAATTGCAGGTTACTGAGAACTCGATGTGACAGTTATCAATTTATTACAAACTACAAATGTAATGTTCATGCGGTTTTTTTACAACTAAGCTCAAGATCTGTAGTCTTACCACTTCCTTTTTTCTATTTCATCTTGAAAATTCCCCCAATCATCTCTATCTTATTGACTCAACCCATATGTCTCAAGTATTGGTACATTTATCCCGTCACGATCATCTTCCACTTCAATTTATACTTTTGATGGAATGTTGTCCTCTATCATAATGAAGTTGTCTAGTATGCAACATGATAAAACAATATTTTTTTTGTGTCGTGATTTGATAAGATGTCACATGACTCAAGATAGGAAAACGTTGCTTCAAAATCCCAAATTTAAGCTCTATTGCATTCCTAAGGGAGGAGTGTCGGTGGTTATATAGCTCTTGTGGAGTGTTTATCAGGTTTGCTGTTGAAAAATCCTTTAGGTGGTAACATGTACACCGAAAAGGGGCAATAAATCCTGGTATGTTTGGATATCCAACATTGGCTAAATAATTTTTTTTTACATAAAAAAAGTATATTGTTATGATGTTGTAATAATTCTCATAAGCTTCACTATATAATCATTACAATATGATTAGACATATGATGCAGAAGCATCCGAGGGTCATAACTTTTGACTCAGATGTGGGTTTTGGCTGAAGTTTTACAAGCAATTGCGTGAGGAGTTATTTGGATTGCCAATTGAGTTGAGCTCAATTGACAATCCAAATAACTCCTCCTCACGCAACTGCCTATAAAATTTCAGCCAAAACCCACATCCGAGTCAAAATTTATGACCCTCGGATGCTCCTGCATCAACATACTAGGGGGAACTACTAGTGCATCCGATCTCAAGAGAGTCGAAGCAAGAACATGGCTATCTGTAGAAGACCCTTCCCAACTAGAAATTTAATGTATTGAAACTTATAATCAAACGAACACACACCCATAACATTCTGCGACAAGTTGCCTTTTCTATCGTGATATTTAGCTTGTATGTCCACATCGATAGTAACTGGTATATGGGATCCATCAAATGCTCCAATACAATTCTATTGTAAGAAAAATTATAATCAAATATGCAGTAATCTGATTAAGACTCAAGCAAACAAATATGAGCCACTAGGAGATTTACCTTGAAGTACAGATCAAAACGGTCCTTCCAAATAATTTATGGAGGAGTGTTTGGAGTAGGGGGTAAAAAATAATCGACATGGAGTGCTAAGATAGTTGTTAATACCTTGTGGAAGTCCTGGCTTACTATCTCTCCAGAGTGACCAAAGTTATAGGCAATCTGATGCAGTCAAGCTTAGAGGATCCAATAATGGACTGTCCAAACTTGCATCCAACCACAAGAACAATAACAAAAACACAACAAAAACATATATAACAACTTATATAAACTTATATTGTCTCTGAAAATCAATTATATACAATGTGTCAAGCTGTAAGGCCTTCCTGGTTACAGCCAAAACAACAAAAATCTCTTGACAAGATCTCACTGGATCCAACTTCACCAGCCTACCCTACAACTAAGTGGAAGAAACCAGATCTAAAATTGTTCTCGCAATCCACCAAGCAATCTTACAAGTTTCTTTCTTACCCACACTACTACTATCTGCTATCAAATTGCTCTTTTTCTTCTGCCTCCCCTCTAAATGCTACCTACACACCCCTTTTATACAGTGCAACCACAAGTCAGCTTCACAAACAAATATTAAATCTCAGTCGGTCTAATACAATCCAAGATGAATCATATTAAATGACCTAGTCGGCTACAAACAAACAATAAATACATAGAAGAAAGCACCAAATAAAATTTAGGTCCACGCAAGATCCAATGCATCAATCTACACGCCTCGTAACTCTGCACGATCACAATGACCCCATCAAATCATGGGTACAATCTCCAATGTCTGTCCAATCCACAAAATCTAGTTAGTGAACTCATTAAACAAGACACCCCAAGTCGGTACTGAGCACAAAAAAATCCATTGAGACCGTTTGGTGAATCAACACTGCCAACAGATGCCGAGCTCGTTCAGTGAAGAAAAACACTCCTTCCACCGAGAACCGAGCACTGAAACAACTAAGAACAACTAGACTCCATCGAGCTCTGCCAACTCACCTACCGAGCACCAAACAAAACTTAAACATATTAAACTATAGGTTAATTTTTTTAATTTCATGATTTTTTTACCAAGCTAGGATGGTCGGATAAATAGTTTTTAATATTTAAAAAAAAATCCAATTTTTTTTTGTTACTATATTTACTTGCAAAACATTACAAAAAAATATGTCACATCTGAGTATGTGTCCTCAAATCATATTGAAAGTTTTGAAAATATATATTTTTTAAACTTAGGTTGGCTGGGCACCCACTTTTTATTTAAAAATAATAATTTAGTAGTATTGGAATTTCAAATTTTGAGCAAATAGATTTACCTTTTACCAAAAACCAACTAGTAATCTACAAATTACATTCAATTTGTGACAATTGTGTTCTTACATTTTTTCAAATTGTTAATAACCTATTCAAATTTTTATGTGAGGTTACTTAGCTCTATTTTTTCTAAATTTATTGCCTCTTAAAGACCTAGTTTGGACCCCATGGTTTTACACACACTTACCATATTGTTTGACTAAATGAACATTAATTTCACAAATACAACAACTAGCTTACACTTATAATTCTTGGCAACTCCTCTCTGATTGCCTAACCTAGGTCACCCTTAGAAGAGATATCAATACTTAGTTTATTCCATCTTGTGTTAGAAAGCTTCTAAATAGTAGCATTTATCCTTTTCTACTTATCTATATCAACATTATCAAGAGGGGGATTAAGGTTCTAATTTGCAATTTATCATCCTTATTAAAGGAAGAACTTAAAGATTTTTTTTTAATGTAGTAAGACTCAACATTTTCCTAGATGGCTTGAAACACTTTCACCAAAACCATGTTACAAGGTTGACTTTTATACTATGATATCTCAATATCCTTTTCCTTCCAAATAATAAAAAATGTAAGGGGGGAATTGGTTTTATACCTCTTTGATAGTGGAATATCTAAATAGGAGGTTGTTAGCAATATAAATTCAGTGATGTCATTTATGTCAACCTGATGTGTATGGATTTCTACTTGGTGTATAGTGATTGATAGAGGTCTATAAAAACACATTTAGGTTTTTTATGATCTGGTGATGATACTGAGCTAGGTTGTGATGTTTTCAAAAGGTGACAAAATTAGAAGCTTCGATATGCAGGAAAGAGTATTTGAAGTCTATATGGAAGAATGCTATGCATTCATTGCATTTGAAGATGATGTCTTGCGGTTCTGGATATAATGTCTATTATCTGTGGATGTTGCACTATTATGTTTTTTGCTCCATAGTAGTTCAATTGTTGAAGTTGGTTGTTGCAGTTTGTTGACAGCGAGGTTGTCTGTCAGGACTGGCCCAGAGAATGCTCTACATTGTTTCATATTGTTGTGCATCTTGGAGGACATGTTCATATTGTTTGTGTAGTATTCTAGTTCAATTTCCAAGTGTTGGTTTTGTGCGCAAAAGAAGTTGTGATGTTATGTTGTTCGATATCATTATTTTTGTTGGTCCATGGTTGATTTTTTTGGTTTATCTTGGTTGGATCGTATTCTTTTGGTTTGGATATGCATTGGAGGTTGAGTTTAGATGTTTTTATGGATCTAACAAAGGCTTGTGAATATTTTTATTGAGTTATTTACATTGGATAAATTTTTTGGTCTGATTGGTGAATGTGTTACGTTATTTATCTACACATTACATTTGATGATGACATTGGAGGATTCGTTGTTGAGTGCAGTTGATTTGGATTGAATTAGGAAGATGTTTTATTATGTATTTGGGTACTCTTAACTCTCATAGTGGATGACATTTAACCTAGTTTCTTATGGTGGCCAAATTTATTTGAATTATAAGTATTTTGTCTATGGCTAACCTAGTTGAGTGTTTTGATGAATACATTGATATATAGATTGTCTCTGTGTGTGTGTGTGTGTGTGTGTGTGAGTGAATTGTAGTGTGGATGGAGAGTGAATGATTACACTCCTTTTGGCACTCCTTATAATATAGACAAGATAAAGCTACATGAGAACAATGACAAGGTGATAAATTTAATTATTAGTGGTTTAAGTGATTCATAAGGCATGAAGGTCATGCCTTACAAGTCTGTAGAAGAATTTTGGGAGGAGTTATGTAGTATTTATTAAGAATATCTGAGGAAAACAAAGGGAATAGACGTCTGATGGTGCAGAGCGATGCATGTTGTCTATGGTACAAAAGGATGAGACAAATTAATTTTGACAACATGGTGAAGATAAGTTCTACATGACCAATAAGAAGTTTTGCAAGAATTATCAAGTCTACCAATACAATGTGCAAGGAATGTCAGATTGAAAAGTAGACAAGGACCAGATTCAACAACAAGGAGTATTCTACTACAAAAAGTTTGGACCCAATTCATACATACCTATGTGGGCCTACAATAAGAGAACTGAATAGTGAAAGGTATTTTATGTTGTTTATTGATGATTACTCTAGAATGACATGGGTTACTTTCTTAAGAGAAAAAAATAAAAGCCCTAGATAGATTTAAGGTTTTCAAATATAAGGTTGAAATGAAGTAGATGCTAAGATCAAATGTTTAAGGTGTGATAGATGTGATGAATTTACATCAAATTAATTTCAAATATTTTGTGAAGAGCATGGTATTAGAAGACAATTGTCTACACCTAGGACTCTGCAACAAAATAGAGTTGTTTTAAGAAATAATAGGGTTGTTTAAGAGATGTCTAGGACAATGATGAAATATACTAATATACTAGATATGTATTGGAAGTAAGTTGTGCATATTTTTGAATTTTTCTCAATAGGGTACAAGTAAGAGTTAATTAGAACTATTAGATTTCCACAATCCTTTGCAATGCAATGCAAGTTTATGGATTTGGTTGTGTGAACAAATTTTTATTGTCAATGTTTTGAATCACACTCCATGATCCATCATTAGGATGCAAGAGAATACAAGGAGAAAATAGATGCAAGAGAACACAAGAGTTAAACATACAAAGACACCTTATAAGCTATGGCATGGAAAATTCCCTACTTCAAGTATGTTAGAATCTTTAGAGGGAAGTATTATATCAAAAGAGATTGAGAAGATTTGGGAAATTTTGACTCAAGATAAGTTGAAGGAATATTTCTTAGATATTCTTATAAAAAGAGAAATGCATACATGTGTTACTATAAAAGGCCGAAGAGGATTGTGAAAAGAAAAAAATGTCAGAGTAAGTGGTGAATGGAATCAAGTTTCTCTGAAACCTAAGATTGAGAGAGAAGATAATACCTACATTGCAAAAGAGAGAGAAGATGCTAAATACAAAGAAAAATATGATGCAAAAGAAGAAGAATGAGTGAAAGCACCTAAGAAAATCAGAAAGTATGCTTGGAAGAATTTTTCTGAGGATTAGATCATTGGAGATAAAGATAAAGATGTTTATACAAGGAGAAGACTTACCATGACAAATGGACAATAAAATTTATGCTATCTATCTAAGGTGGAACTAAAGACCTTTGTGGAAGCAAGAAAAGATGATGGATGGATGAAAGTTATGGAGGTTCAGAGCTAAATCAAATTGAAAAGAATCATACATGAGAACTAGTGCCTAGACCAATGGACAAGAATGTGATAGGAACAAAGTGGGTGTTCCAGAACAAGCTGAATGAAGATAGATAAGTCAAAATAAACAAGGCTAGACTAGTTTGCAAAGGATATTCACAAGTTGAAGGTAGCTAGGATAAAAGCTATAAGGGCATTTCTTGTATTTGTTGCTTATAAGAACTTTAAAATATATTAGATGGATTTAAAGCCAACATCATTGAATTTAGACTTTAAAGAAGAGGTTTACATTGAAAAACTAGATGGTTTTCAGTTGTGATAGGATTTGGATATGGTCTATAGGCTCAAGAAAGCTCTTTATGGACTCAAGCAAGCTCCTAGAGCTTGGTATGCATGGTTGGACATGTATTTAATGCAGTAGAACTTCAAGAAAGGTACTACAAATAGAAATCTCTATTTCAATGTTGAAGATGATAAAATTTTGATATTAGTAGTATATGTTGATGATATCATTTTTTGGGGAGATGATGATGTTTGCAAAAGACACGCAAAAGGAATTTGAGATGTCAATGATTGGTTAGTTTCCATTTTTCTCAATCTTCAAATTTCTAAAACAAATGATAGTATTTTCATTTCTCAAACTAAGTATACCAAGGAGGTGTTGAAGAAGTTTGGTATGGAAAACTCCAAACCATTTGGAACCCCCATAGTTAGTGGTTGTATTGTGAGCAAGGATAATGAATCTCCAGAATTGGATCAAAAACTTTATTGATAGGTAAATTGTTGTATTTGACTACTTCAAGACTTAATATTATGCATGTAATTTGTTTAATTGCAACATATAAATCTAATGGAAATCAATCTCAGGATAAGGCACTAAAAAGAATATTCAGTTATTTGAAAGGGACTTTGGATTTTGGTTTATGGTATAAAAGGAATGATAATTTCTCTTTTAAAGCTTACACAAATGCTAATTGGGATAGATTTGTTCATGAAAGAAGAAGTACAAGTGGTGGTGCATTTTTCTTAGAAGATAGACTGGTCTCTTGGCTAAGTAAGAAACAAGACTCAATGTCATTATCAACAATAGAACCAGAATATAATGTTGCAGCATCTTGTTGCACTCAAGTGATATGGATGAAGAAAATTGTAAGAGATATCAAGGTGATGTATGATGAAGCTATTCCTATTATGTGTGATAATAGAAGTGTAATTGAAATTTCAAAGAATCTAGTGATGCATTCTAGGACTAAACACATTTTTATCCAACATCACTTCATAAGAGAGAAATTTGTAGAAAAAGGAAGTCAGATATGAGTATGTGCCTATAAAGGATCGGATTGAAGACATTTTTGCCAAGGCACTATCAATTGATACTTTTGAGTTTCTTTGACAAAATTTAGGGGTTATTGCCCCTCCTACTTCTATCTAGATGCATAAAGTGGTGCATTTTTATAGGGTGATTCAAAGTCTATCTTTTGTCTCTTATATTAATATGGTGGTTGTTCTTAGGGGGAGCATGAAGGTTGTGGTTTCCTGATTGCGGTAAAATTTTATGTAAGAGAGAGACATCCTTGATAGGGGAGAATGATGCAAATTTTATAAATGTACCCACAAGGGGGAGAGTTATTTGGAGAGTTGTGCCATTTTTCCTTGATGTCAAAGAGGGAGAGATATATAGTTGCGAGAGATAGTTTCTCATTGGTGGTACAAGTGTTTCTATCAATGAAAAATGGGGAGAATGTTGACAATGTGCAAATATTGTATTGATTTGTCATTGATGTCAAATTTTTTTTATGTTGATGACAGTTGTGGAGTTGTGCACTGATTGTGTTTGTCGTTGGATTGCCATTAATAAAAAGGGGGAGATTGTTAGCAATATGAATTCAATATTGTCATTGATGTCAACCTGATGTATTGTGATTGATAGAGGTTTAAAAATAAGTTTTTATACTTTTTTATAATCTATGGGGATGATATTGAGTGGGCTTGTGGTGTTCCCAAAAGTTGACAATATTGGAAGCTTGAATATGCTAGAAATAATATTTGAAGTCTACATGGGAGAATTCTCCACGTTCCTTCATATTTGAATATGACGGCTTGTGGTTTTAGATATAATGTCCATGTTCTATGAATGTTGCACTATTATGTTTTTAGGTCCTCAACAATTTAGTTATTAAGGTTGGTTTCTACAATTTGCTGAGAGTGATTCTATATATCAAGATTGGTCTCGAGAATGCTCCACATTGCTTTGCATGGTTGTTTTTGTTGTGTGGCTTAGAGGAAATTTTAGATTGTTCGTGCAACATCTAGTTTATTTTTCAAGTGTTGGTTCGCTCCACAAGAGAAGTTGTGGTGTTCTGTTGTTCGACATTGTTGTTTGTATTTGTTCCTAACTGACTCAATTGGTTTATTTTGGTTGGATTATATTCTTTTGGTATGGATATGAATTTAAAGTTGATTTAAAATGTTGTTATGAATCTTACCATATCTTTTGAAGATCCACATTGAGTTATTTACATTAAATAATTTTTTTGGGACGAGTTAACATGCTACATTGATTATCTACACGTTATGTTTGATGTTGACTTTGAGGATGTTTTGTTGTGTGTGGTTCATGTGGATTGACTTAGAAAGATGTGTTATGATGTATTTACCCTTTAACTCCTAGAGTGGACCACATTTACCACAATTACTTATGGTGTCTGACTTTGTTTGAATTATGAGTACTCTATTTGTGGTCGACCTAGTTGAAGGTTTTGATGAATAAGTTGATATATATAATTGTGTGGATTTGTGAATTATAGTGTGGATTGAGAGTGAATGATGTTGAAGCATATTTGGTAAAGCATAAGTGCGAAGATCAACTTGTGATGCACTTTCATGTTCATATACTTTAGCATGACAGAGTTTTGAGGCAACATTTATATGTGTGTTATGTTTTCTATGAGGTTGGTTGCTTAACACTTAATGTTCAAGAGGTCTATTCATTTCAATTCATCTCATTTATGTTCCTGTTGGAAGATAGTGAGTCCTTTTGGAAACTTGTGCAGATTTGTATCTTTCCATGTGAGCTTCAACCTATAATTCCTTCTTTGTATCTTGCCCTGAGATCATATTTCTCATCTTACAAGTCCATTATATGTTGCCCTAAAGTTGTTCGCTAGCCTGCAAGTCAAATCAGGAGCAGTGAACTACCTTGGCCTTGAGCCTAAACAATATTCAATAATCATATAGTGAGTATGATTATCACTGTGGTTTTCCTAACATTGGGTTATCCATGTAAAAATCTAGTTTTCATGTGTGTGCTAATTCATTTCTTTATCTTTCATCAATGTTTAATTGGTTAAAGTTTATCGATAAGAGTTTGTGATATAAAAAAGATTAAGGATTTTCTCAATAATGATTCACCTCCCCTCTTAGTCTTGTGGTTTGTTCAACAAAGGTCTCAATGACTAACCAAAGAGAAAACAAATTGTAAGGTGAAGCCTAATAGTTTTCATGAAATCTTTAAGGATAACTTGTCTAGGGTTCCAAGAAATTGGGCATCAAGTGAACACGTGATGTATATTCTTTAGCCTTTCAATGCAGGATGCACTTATTAGGTAGTGAAAATCCTCTCAAGTTTAGATTCTCAACTATAAGGATTATAGCTTGGCAAGTAGCCCACAATAATAAGTTGATCATAGCAATAAGGCCCTACAATTTTAGAGAGAGGACTAGATAAACTGAGTGATTAGTTGCTTTATGATTAAATTAATTAAAATACATTTTACTAAATAAATTATATTAGAGTCATTTGAACATATGATTTTGTTCTTTCTAAGAAATAGATTAAAGGGGAAAAAATAAATTTACTAATCATGTGTTCCAATGTAACAAGGTTTGATGTACTAGTCATCCATTTGCATATCTTTTGAATGTTTCCCCCTAAATGTTGCTCTACAAATTATGAGTGTAACGAACATAATGATCACATAACCTGATTCTTTGATTTTGTCACATAATTGTTAGAACTCAAGGGCAATGTTGGATACTCATGTTCCTCACAAAACCTCATATTTTTACCATTTATTATTTTTAATTTGATGCCTTCTTTCAACAAGTAAACATATTTGATCATGTTATTCTAGATGTCTAAATTGACTAACAAGTTATTCTTAACAATGAGGGATAACCTATTTGTATTACTCAAATAATTTATATTCTTTTATGAAGCACCAATCGTGTTATGTTAAGTTTCAATTTCCACCCCACTTTAGCAACAAAAGCTTCGTTCATTTATTTAATTTTATGAAATCTCAACTCACTATGACTCTTAGGGTGCGGTCCCATGGAAGGGGGCTTCCTAAAAAATTTCAGTGGGTGTTGCTGAGATTTTTTAGGATTATTTTAAACTGGGAGGTCCCATGAATTTTGTATTGGAGTTCATGCTTAAATTTTTAAGCTCCACAATTCATGGAAGCTAGTGGTCTCATTAATTTTTTAATTTACTATATTCAATTCAAGTGACTAAATAAATTCAAATATAGAAAAAAATCTATTGATAAGAATTAATTTTTTTAAAATGATTGACAAGTGGCATAAAAAAAGCCTAAGTTGGTGGGGCGAATTTTAGCTCCCCACCTTTTCAACCTGCTCAAATTTGCAACTTTAAAATGTTGGGGTTGCTACTTTTGAGGAAAAGATTCAATTTAATCCTGTAGCAATATTTTTTGGACATGATGGGACCTCCTGCTTGATAAAAATAGATCCTGAAGCCGCCGCATGGGACCGCACCCTTAGGGAAACAAATGATCTCTTACTTATCTAGGTTCATTAATCTTTTCATAAGTATGCATTTAAATATTTATCTCTCATGTTGATTAAGAATGCCCATATACTTTTAAATGCATGCTCACATTAGATTTGCATAAATATCAAAATAAAGGGAAAAAGTAACACGAAATTAAGATATTGCGCCTTTCCCATTACTTTTGAACCCATCTTTATTAACTATCCTAAGAGTAATAACATGTTGACAAGTGCCATATTCTTTTGCTAAGCTTGGTTTATTTCTTGATTCACGATCACATCCATTTCACTCCACTCTTTGTACATTTTCCATTTACTTAGCATTGTTGTACCCTCACTTTCAATTACTTCCATGATATATTCACTTCTTACCTCAAAATTATCTTTATCTTGAAGTTCATCAATGAGTGGCTCAAGATTGGCTTGGTCGAGTCCCATCGCTCACGAGAATAGTTTTAAAAGTCAAATAAAAAAGTTATATTTAAACTTTGTTATCTATTAATATTAGCTATTGCGAATTCATTTACTACACATTCACACAATATATATTGTTTTGATTAAAGTAATCACAATATATTATTATATCGTGTAATTTTATTATTCCTTCTTACTAAACATTAGAAATTCACTTAATACAAGTTCATGCATTGCTATGCATGACATTAATTTGTGTAGGGGAAAGTCCCCAGTAGTTGTTAGGGGGTCCAATATCTATGACATTTTTGTCATGTTGACCCTCCCCCAATTACTAATACTAAAGGAGCCCCAAAAATGAAAACACATGTACCAATAGTCGGTCACACATGTACACATGTTCTAATAGCAGATCATTTTTTACCTTTTTTGGTTGGTAATTTGCCCATTTGTGCACCACTATTGGGACATTTTGTAACGACTACTAGGACATTTGGCTACAAGAATTGACATTTTTGAGTAAACGACTATTGGTGCAAGAATATAGCAGGTATCAACGACACTTCGAAAATGTCATTTTTTGACCACTCTGTGTTCGACGGTTTCTACAAGAGATCCGTGAATACCTAGAAGCCAAAACCTTAGCTTTAAGCTCTTAACTCACATACAAAGCTACACCGAAAAAATCGTCTAAATCCAACTTACGATTTAAGAGTTCTAAATGCACAAATTAACTTGAACAGCTGAAGACTTTCCCAAGTTAAAGATCATCTAGAAAATAAGGAAGAATACGGCATACTTAAAGGAGGAAGATCAAAGACGGTTGGAAACTTCAACGGAACAATTTTAAATAGGTTTCAAAAATCTAATATACGAATTCAGACAGTTGGAAAATTTAACCGAACAATTTCAAATTGTAAGTTGCTGCAGGCGCGTCCAGCTAAGTTATCTGTTGGAAGGAACTGAATTATGTACGTGTTTGAAATTCTCTCCTATCATGGTAATTTGGTGGGTTTTCAGAGTTTTTAATCATACATCACATTTACTTCTTACTTTATTGCATATTTGTTCTATATCTTCTACCTTTTCTAAATATGATGGTTATAAACATGTCAAATTATTTGTATTCAATCCTATATCTTGGATACAGTTGTACCTGATCTTGAATTTTATAAATTATAAATTATCATCTGCTTTAATCTGTGGTTACATTAGATTGCAATTTATCCAAGCATATCTCTATATAGATGTCATTTATTACATCCAGGAGTATTACAAATTTGGAAAATTATCATCTAATTTCTTTTTATCAATGACATTGTATTCTGCTAGCTCCACATTTTTTTGATCTCCTAGTCATATTTGGGCAATATCAGTTTATTCTTGATTGATTTTCATTTTTAAAGGATGACAAACTACTTAAGAGAACGCTTGTCTAGAAAAGGTAGCTAAATCAACTTTTCATAGCAATTCCTGTGTCACCTTCTAAGATTTCTCATATTCGCGCTGTAACTGCCTCATATGTATCAGAAATTCCATGCACCACATATCCCTGCAAAAACACACAAAAATCACTGTTATACAACTCTTGAACTTTAAGGGCCTTGAATGTCAAGACTGTTGGTATGGAAGATATTCACATTCCTCAGCATCGTTGCTGTCCTTCAAAAGTTACAAATGCTTTCCCTTCAACAGTATATAATAAAATTAAATGAGACACATAAAATAAAAAAAGAAACAGGGGTGTAGTTTGAATTGGTGAATTCTATCTTAAATTGACCGCTGCTTATTTCTGAACGGTATGAGTAGTTAAGCTCGTAAAATATTTTCATTTTTTGAAAAATGTCCAAGGCATGAGTTGCATCAATTAGGATATTGATAGGATATTGGTTGAAAATATGCTTTCTCAGATCCACCTTATGAAGTGTATGTAGCAGATTGGATGGTATGGGATAAGTTTAGATGGTCATATACATAACTCAAATTACATTTAGAGATTTAAATATGAGAAGCCATTAATTTTCTTAAACACTTAACACTCATTGCGTCTAGGTGATGCTTGCACAGGTGAAGCACCGGGACTTCCTGGGAGGTCACCCATCCTAGTACTACTCCAGCTCAAGCGCGCTTAACTACGGAGTTTCCTCCATGATTAAGCCCGCTTTGTTTGCGACCCCATTTGCAAAACCTCAACAAATGTTGTGCCTTATGAACCATTCATTAGAAAGCCCCTTAAGCTCATCAATTGATAAGTAGGAGATATTTTCCATAGCAAGTCAAATTGTGATATTGTTATCAGAATTCAACTATGTAGTTTTTGAGTCAAACTCATTGAACCATGTTCCATGAGTAGTGGTTAAAAAGAACCCATCTCTCATGAGAATGAATGGAACACTAAACATTTAGAATGCCCCAAAAACTACATAGTTGAATCCTAATAGCAATATCACAATTTGACTTGCTGTGGAAACTATCTCCTACTTATCAATTGATGAGCTTAATGAGATTTCTAATGAATGATTCATAAGACACAACACTTGCTAAAGGTTTTGTAAACGAGGTTGCAAGCAAAGTGGGCTTAACCATGGAGGAAACTTTGTAGTTAAGCATGGATGGGTGACCTCCTGGGAAGTCCCGGTGCTTCACCTCTATAAGCATCACCTAGACGCAATGAGTGTTAAGTGTTCCATTTATTCTCATGAGAGATGGGTTCTTGTGAACCACTACTCATGAAACATGGGTCAATGAGTTTGACTCAAAAACTACATAATTGAATCTTGATAGCAATATCACAATTTATCTTGCTGTGGAAAATATCTCCTACTTATAATAGTTATATACATGTCAAATTATTTGTATTCACCATATATCTTAAATACAAGTCTATCTGATCTTGAATTTTATAAATTATTATCTTGAATTTTATAAATTTACATGTGAAATGGAGCTTGAGAAGAGAGATCAATCCAAGAAAGTAAAAGAAGATAAACCAGCTCAAACAATCCATTTGAAAGCATGAAAAACTAATTAAGGGAATGCATGTCTCATTAGAAATGGTGGCTAAATCAACCTTTATAGCAATTCCTGTGTCATCTTCTGAGCTTTCTCATTTCTATGTTGAAACTGCCCCCATATATATTGGAAATTCCATGCACCACACATCCCTGCAACAACACACAAATTCTGTTATACAACTCTTAACTATATTGAATTTTAGGCATCTTAAATGTCATTTTTGTTAGTATGGAAAGATGGTTTTAGATTTTAATAGACCTTTTCACAAATTAAAAGAAATGTACACCACATACAATGAAAAGACATTCCCAAAGATAAAAATCCACAGAGCCTTCAGTGTATTTGATTATTCCAAGGGCTACAGCTTGCCTGCCAAGTACTCCTGATGGATAAGTAGGGGTTGTATTTAGTGCTTTCAAAATAATTAAATAGGCAAATCAATGCATTAGTGAAACAAAAATCAATTACAACTTAAAACATGTATTCTGTATGCATTTGTTAGTTCCTGTCTATATAGGCAGAGACTTATGTTTTCACTTCGCTGAATGTTGTTATTTTGTGTCTTGGAATCCATGTTAGTTCAAGAGAATAGGATTTTTGTATGGTCTTGGCATGTTGATCATTAAAATAGTTTTTTTTGCATTTTTTTCCTTGTTTGATTCGTCCCTCATTTTTATCAGGGGTTCTCTTATTTTTTGATGAACAAATTCGAGCAAAAAATCATTTGGCAAATAAGAAACGAGCAGGTGAAAATTCAATACTTTCTCTATGTTTCGTTATAAACAGGTGTTTTTAAAAATCTATTGACTGGGATGGTTATGAATTTTGCATTAATTCTCAAGAATTTTTCTTTATTTTCAAGTGTCATTTGTAAAACAGGTCTTGTGCCTTGTTTATCCTTCCACATTTTGCATACATGCCTGGATCCATGCAGGGACAGATGGCTTTAGGCCCCCTTTTCATGTAAATGCTCAAAACCAAGAAAACGTGAGTCAAAAAGATCAGTAAAAGTCCATTTTGTGCATTTCCTACAGAAAACTCCAGGGTTACATCTATTCCAATCGGGGACTACAAGACAGTAAACTCTAGGGTTACGTCTATTGCTGGTGAGTTGCAAGATTCATAGTTATAAAATTACAATTTAACGGTGGTGCAATTTTGCAGTTATTATTGCCAGTTTTCTCTTAGATTGCGATGCATTTTTTAGTTCCTAATGTTTTAAATACTTATGTTTACAGGGACTCCTCAGCTGGGCAGAAACTTTCTACAAGTATTATTTTGTAGAATCTCATTATTTTCATTTAAGGTATGCAGCTTTTTTCTCGTTGCATCCCTTCCCTTCAGGCACTGTTGCATCCGTGATTTCTAATCTCTAATGGATTCATTGTTATAGCCTTTGTAGGGTTTCAACTTAATGGTGGTGCAACATTACTGTTGTCAATTACAAGTTTCTGTTATGTTGTGATGCATTTTGAAGCTCCTAATTTGTTATATATTCATGTTTACAGGATCTCATAGTAATTGGTGTTGCTAATGTTGGGATTGGAAGGCCAATGGACATTTGTTCTGTTGCTGCCTTTACTTCTTCAGCTGCTCGGTTATGAGCTTATATATTTGGCTCTTCTTTTATTGTAAACATTCGATTGAGTTAATACAATTCTTCTGCTCTCAGTGTGGATGTAGCCACTATTGTGGTGAACCACGATAAACTGTGTTTTGTGTTTATTTGTATTCTGCTCTTTAATTCTGTTTTTTTCATTTCGAATTCTTCAATTCTACAATTGGTATCAGAGCTGGGCGAACAAATGATTGGAAATTTGGTGATTAAATTTCCTGAGAATGGAGGATACGAAATAGAGAAATTTGCAGGCAAGAACTTCAGCCTGTGGAAAGTGCAGATGCGTTCCTTGCTGATTAAGCAAGATTTATCAATCGCGCTGGAAGGAAAAACTAAGAAACCAACTGCGATGTCAGATGAAGATTGGAAGAAAATAGATGAAAAAGCGATGGCATCAATTTTTCTTTCGCTGTCACAAAATGTCTTGTTCAACGTCTTGAACGAAAAGACAACAAAAGAAATTTGGGATAAACATCAGAGCATGTACGAGACGACATCGGCTGCAAATAAAATCTTCATTATGAAGAGACTCTACAAGCTGAAAATGAAGGAAGGGGCAGCGATGTCAAATCATATAAATGATTTGAACACTTTGTTATGTCAAGCAACCTCGATTGGTATGACACAAGATAATGAAGCCAAAGCCATCATCTTGCTGTGTTCCTTACCCGACAGTTGGGATCCCGTAGTTACAGCTGTTAGCACTTCAAATTCCACAATGAAGAAGCTGGTCTACGATGAAGTGGTTGCTACTTTGCTTAGTGAAGATATGAGAAGAAGTAACAAAGACATCTCATCCGGTGATGCTCTTACCATGGTCAGCACCGAGAATCAAGGAAGAAGTCAACATAGAGGCAGAAATAATTACAACCGATGGTCACAATCTGGTAGAAGATCGCAGTCTAGAGGAAGAGAAGGCGGCTGTTGGTTTTGTGGCAAAGCTGGTCACGTCAAGAAAGACTCTCGGAAGTATAAGAAGGCACAAGAAAAAGTTTTGGACAGCGAAGCAAATGTCGCTTATGACAAAGATGATGGTATTTTAATATTATCAACCACTGATACAAAATCTGATTCATGGGTAATTGATTCGGGAGCTTCCTTTCATGCTTCCTCTCTCACGGATGCTTTCACAAATTATCAAGA
>MU225272.1:1275807-1309394 GCA_018584345.1 Thuja plicata | reverse complement strand
TTGTTATTCTTCTTTTATATGTTGACGACATGTTGGTAGCCGGCACAAGTTCTCGAATTGTTGGTGAGTTGAAAACCAAGTTGGCAAGTAAATTTGCCATGAAGGACTTAGGGGCAGCCAAGAAGATCTTGGTATGACAATCACTCGGGACAGAAAGAAGAAAGAAATCACTTTGTCTCAAAAGGATTATATTAACAAAGTTGTGGACAAATTTGGCATGAATGATGCCAAGATAGTTTCTACTCCTCTTGCTTCTCATTTTCAGTTGTCTGTTGAATTGTGTCCAAAAACACAAGAGGAAAAGGAATTCATGGACAACATTCCTTATAAATCAGCAGTTGGTAGCATAATGTATGCTATGGTTTCCACTCGTCCTGACATTGCCCATGCGGTGGGAGTGGTAAGTAGATTCATGAGCAATCCCGGGAAGCTTCATTGGGAAGCTGTTAAATGGATAATAAGATATTTAAAAGGCAGTTCAGATTATGTTTTATGTTTTGGTGGAAATAATAAACAGCTGCAAGGATTCACGGATTCAGATCTTGCCAGAGATTTGGATAAGCGTAGATCTACTACTGGTTACACATTCATGTTTGCTGGAGCTACTATTAGTTGGGCCTCCAGGCTTCAACATTTTATTGCTCTTTCTTCCGCTGAAGCTGAGTATTTGGCACTTTTCGAAGGTGCTCGGGAAATGATTTGGTTGCAGCAACTACTTGGTGAAATGAAGTATCAACAAAATGATTATGTTCTATTCAGTGACAGCCACATCGCCATCTTTATGGCACATAATCATACCTCTCAGCGTCGTTCAAAACACATTGACATTCACGTTCACTTCATTCGGCATATGGTTGAAGAAGGCAGGTTGAAGGTTGAAAAGATTGATACCAAAATCAATCCGGCAGATATATTCACAAAAGTTGTAACCAAAGAGAAGTTCAAATGTGCAAGAACTTCTCTTGGACTTGTTAAGCTGAAGTAAGTCAGCATGTAGAGCAGGGGAATGCCTGATCAGCTGAAATATCCGTTGACTTCTGATGGGAGTTTGTTGGGATTGGAAGGCCAACAGACATTTGTCCTGTTGCTGCCTTTACCTCTTCAGCTACTTGGTTATGAGCTTATATATTTGTCTCTTCCTTTATTGTAAACATTTGATTGAGTTAATACAATTCTTATGCTCTTAGTGTGGATGTAGCCACTATTGTGGTGAACCACGATAAACTGTGTGTTCTGTGTTTATTTGTATTCTGCTCTTTAATTCTATTTTTTTCATTTCGAATTCTTCAATTCTACAGCTAATGCTAATGGTTTTGTATTTTCCCCCTCAGGGCAGATCCTTTCTACACTATCTACACACAACAAAGAGCTAAAATCCTTGGTTTGTTTCTTAGCTTAGTATTTTACCAAGTTGTGAATAATATTGCCTTTTAGAATCTCAACTGTGAATTCAACTTGTTTGGATTGGACATTTTCTATGTAAATAGATGTGACTGAGATTCTCTTTGATATTATGCCTGAAATAGACATGGTAGTTTGGTTTTATACCTTAGTTGTTTAACATTAAAAAAACAATTGTTTTTTAGGAGCTACGCATATAATGCTTTGGATTATAAAAATGTGACCGAGACCTTGTTTGTAGAGGTGGATCGTTATATCATTTCTATTAGATTGGGTAGCTCGGACAAGTGTTTCCATTCCCAAAATTAGAAATATTTTTATTTCCCTAGTGATTTCTAGAAAGTTCTTAATTAGAATTTTGTCAGAAAGTTATTAATTGGAAATTTCTAGAAAGTTGTTAATTAGAGACTTCTGGAAACTTCTTAATTAAAGTTTAGATAATCTTAGCCATAGTGGCCATTGGTTGCACAACAAAGAGTTATAAAAGGGGATCAAAGGGCATTTGGAAAACACAACATTGAAAACATATTTGGAGTGATAGCAAAGGCGCAGAGAGAGTGTAGGGTACAACAATAGAGGAGAGGAATTACAACAGTAGATATTGTCGGAGCTCTGCCAGTAAGAGGCAAGCAGTTAATGTATCTCTTAAATTGCTGAGTTTAATAAAATTTCTCTCCAGCTGGACTGGTTTTCCCTTCGGGGTTTTTTCCAGGGATAATTTATCCAAAATATTGTGTATATTGTTTAAGTTTCAGATATTTTCTTTTCTGTTCCTGTGATTTTAGTGGTGAAATTGTGGCTTTGTTAGTTTTCGGTATTTGCTGTAAATTAATTTTTCAGCAGTGAAATAATCTATGTGGATAGGAGATTAATAATCAGTAGCAGCAATAGTTTTTTCACATGGTATTAGAGCTAATCTAAGAGCAGAAAAATCACAACAGAAGAAGAAACTCGAGGGTTTATAAAATCCAATTTGACCTCTTTAGAATTATTTGGGTTTTACACATGGCCTTAACAGGTTTAAGAGATCAGGACAAATTGTATGGTGCCTCAATTTTTTGTCTGGAAAGCGAAAATTTCTTTATTGCTGGAAGAGAATGGTATCAAGGAATATGTTACCATTGTTGTGATTGTACCTAAAAATTCAACACTTCTCACAACATATAAGAAGGAAGATACCAAAGCGAGGAGGCTAATTCTTGACGGTGTTAAGGATCATATAGTTCCTCATGTTGTAGAGTTAGATATAACAAAGAAGATGTGGGACACCATCCTACATATGTACCATAATGCTACCACTAACCGAAAGCTGATTCTCAGAGAAAAGTTGAGGAATACCCAGATGAATAAGGGAGAAGATGTTACAAGTTACCTCACTAGGCTTAGACTTGTAAAGGATGAGTTAGAAACTATTGGAGATAAACTAGATGATGATGAGCTAGTACGAATAGCCCTAAATGGGTTTACTAAAAAGTGAGATGTTTTTGTTCAAGTTATTAATGGATGAGACACCTTACTAAGTTGGGATCGACTATGGAGTGATTTCACTCAAGAGGATCTTAGACCAAGTCTTGTCAATGGATCCAACAATAAGAGTAAGAAAAGTGAGGAGGAATAGGAAAACATTTCCCTAGTAGAAAAAGGTAAAGAAATGAAGGGGTCTAGCAAAGGATCAAATATGAAAGGTGAGAAGAAGAAGAAAGATCTATCTAAGATCAAATGCTATGGTCGTCATGAGTTTGGCCACTATGTTAGCGATTGCCCGCAAAGGAAGAAAAATGAAAAGAAAGACAAGAAGCAAGAAACAACATCATCAAGTGTAGATGAGATTTCTAGTAGAATGAAGGATGTGTTTTCTCTCATAGCTTGTATGGTTATCTCAGCCTCACATTGTGTTTGGTACATAGATAGTGGGGCAACATTTCATATGACCAGATTTATAAGGTACTTCCCTAGTTATAAGGAGGAGGACTTTAGGATCCATATTTCTATGGGAAACTTGTCCAAACTCAATCCAGTTGGGAAGGGGACAATTCTATTTTAGAGGGAGAATGAAAACTTGATTCCCATCCATGATGTGTTGCATGTGCTAGGATTGGGTATAAATCTGATTTCTATTTCTTCCCTTCAGGATAAAGGCTACAATGTACTCTTTAAAGGAGTGCATATGTTAATCCAACACAAGGACATAAATTCACCCGTATCTATTGGAGTTAGAAGCAGTCATCTTTATAGGTTGTAGTTCGATAATTATAAGGCATTGATGAACAACAATGATCCTAGAGATCAAGGAGAGCTAGGACATAGGAGGATGGTCCGTATTCATCATGGAGCACTTAAATTGTTTTGTGAGACAGTGACAGGTGTTCTAGAAGTGAGCACATAGTATGATGATGTTTGCAATGGATATGTGTTGGGGAAGTTTGTGAAAGAGACTTTTCCAAGGAGTGAGACTAGATCCAAAGGTGTTCTTGATCTAGTGCATTCAGATATATGTGGACCAATATCTACGGAGTCTCTTAGAGGATACAAGTGCTTTGTTACTTTTATTGATGATTTCTCTAGGAAGATTTGGATATACTTCTTGAAGAGAAAGGATGAGGTCTTTAGTCGGTTCCAAGAGTTCAAAGCTCTTGTAGAGAATTCAAAAAGTAAGAAGATAAAGGTTCTTCAGTCAGACAATGGAGGCAAGTACAAAGGGAAAGAGTTCCAAGAGTTCAAGAGAGAGAGTGGATAGTTCCTTACAACCCGCAACAGAATGAGGTTGTTGAGAGGAAGAATCGTTCTATATCAGAGACAGGGAGGGCTATGCTATATGACCAGGATATGCCACATTACTTATGGTAGAGGTATGTATTATAATAGTATACATACAAAACATGGTTCCATATAAGGCATTAGGCAAGATGACACTAAAGGAGGCATTTACAGGGAAGTAGCAAGATGCCAGTCATTTTAGGATATTTGGGAGTTTGGCATATTGTCACATTCCAGGGTCTTCACGTTCTAAGTTAGGTCATACTGCATAAAGAGGGTACCTTGTTGGGTATAGTGAAACCTCTAAGGCATATCGAATATTTATTCTAGGGACCAGGAGGATTATAGTTAGAATTGATTTCAAATTAATGGAGGACAAGGCATTTAGAAGGTCCAAAGATTTTCCAGCAAATTATCAGAGTGAGAAACCAACATAAGCTCCAAGGATTGTGCAATCGAATCAAGGACAACAAAGCATGAGTACTGTTACTAGTACGAACATGAACTCAGGTGTTGAGAGTTCTCAGAGTATGAAGCATCAGATGCCGGAGATCCAAGAGATGCATTAGGAGGAGGTTGATCTTTCATCCTCTATAGTTGGCATCAGGAACCAAGAGGTTCAACAGACACATAAGGACAGTCAAGAGTTTGTGGGGATCCTAGGATGAGTACTAGACATTGGAGAAAACCAGCCAAGTTTGATGACTTTATGACATTAGTTAGTTAGTTGGTAGATAGTGAGACTTCCAACTATCAAAAGTCCACACAACATCAAGTGTGGAGAGATGTGACAGTTGATGAATAGACCTCAATAATGCAGAATAATGTGTGGGAGGTTGTGCCTAGACCAACAAATAGGGCTATGGTTGGATCAAATTGGATCTATAAGATCAAGCACAATGGAAATGGTAGCATTGAGAAATACAGCGTAAGGTTTGTGGAAAATGGGTCCTCTCAAAAGAAGGGAATAGAATATGAGGAGACATTTGATCCAGTGGCCAAGTATAATTCTATATGAGTTGTGATCTCATTTGCATCATAGATGGGATGACATATCCATCATATGGATGTCAAGACAACATTCCTTAATGGTGGGTTGAAAGAGGAGGTATACATAGAATAACTAGAAGGATTTTTAGTAGACAACAACGAGACCCACTTGTGCAGATTGAAGAGAGCCTTGCATAGACTCAAGCAGACTCCCAGGGTGTGGTACGAGCACATTGTACTTGTAGGGTATGTAATTCATGAAGAGTGAGGCAGATGATATCCTCTACTACTTGGTGGTTGGGGGTGAGGTACTCATTCTTGTTCTATATGGGGATGAATTATTTTTAACAGGTTCACTGGGGCTCATAAAGGAGTGCAAAAGGAACCTTGTAGTAGAGTTTGAGATGAAAGATTTGGGACTTATGCACTACTTTCTAGGCATGGAGTTGTGGCAGACAAATGGATATATTTTCCTTGGACAAGGGAAATACTGCATCATAATCTTGAGGTTAAGGATGGAGGATTGTAGAACCATGTCTACACCTATGATCACGAATTGGAAGAAGGTAGACACATCCAAGGAGACGGGTGTAGATCCCACCTTATACATGCAATTGATTGGTTCTCTCATGTATTTGGTCAACACTAGGCAAAATATATCTTTTGCAGGTAAACTCTCTTAGTCAACTCATGGTTGAGCCAAAGAGAGTGCATTGGACAACAAAAAATAATGTGATGCTATGTGCTAAAATGTTGACACACTTCTATGAATCATTCCATCCAAGGTTGCTCAAGAATGAGGCCTCAAATATCGATCCATAGCTCTCTAGTCATGGAGTGCAAAGGTGTGAAATGGAGGCCCTCAGATTGACCTAGTTAGTGCCCATGCAAGTACACCATGAAACGAGAGATTCAAATGCATGAAAATGAGATCTACTCTATATGATTGCAATGCATGAAAGGAAATTAATCTAAATGATAACAATGCATGATTAATCTATGAAAAAAAATACAAATGCAAGTTTAATCTATGAAAATAAACATGAATAGCCATGGATGCAAGAAGAAGACAAGAAGAGAGAAGTTGCAATATCCAAGCTCAAGTGCTCAAATCCTCCTCCAAAATTGCTATCCAAACCTGCAACATAACAATACTATGAAAACCTAATATCAAAATGAGAATGAGAGATTTCCTTATAAAGAAGAGTGAACGGTTGAGATTAAGAGGCAAAAAGAAATAATCAATGGTTGAGATTAAGAGGCAAAAACCCACCACTTAGGAAGATGTGATGAAAAATGGATTTTTATTTAATTTATTGCCTTTTTCATTAAATAAAGTGCTTTAAGTGGGGATTTTTATTTATTTAATTAAAAGAGGGGTTTTCTTTCAATTAAATAAATTGGAAGAATTTTATATAATTAAATGGGAGGAATTTAATTTAATTAAATAAGATGAAGTTAATTAAAAGGGAGATTAAATCTTTTAACTAAATAAGATGAATTTTATTTAATTAAAAGGAAAATTAAATCTTTTAATTAGATAAAAATGATCAAACCTTAGGAAATATTGAAATAATTGAATAATTGAATTAATTACAATCTGATCAAGGAAATTGATTTGAATTGAAAATGTTCCAAAGCATTGATTCAGAAATTTGATAAATTGATAAAATGATAAAATGGGGCCCAAAGTCTAGGTGACCATTTTAGGGTGCATACAGATGCGTTATTTGCGTAATACAATTGAGTACAGGATCATATATGTTTGAGGTGATGGTGTCAGGTTAATAGGCTATACTGACACAGACTGGACATGCACTACAAGAAA
Organism: Thuja plicata; assembly: GCA_018584345.1. NCBI lineage: Eukaryota > Viridiplantae > Streptophyta > Pinopsida > Cupressales > Cupressaceae > Thuja > Thuja plicata. The sequence goes on along the minus strand of MU225272.1, from coordinate 1,302,418 downwards.
CAAAAAAAATACTTCTACTTCAGGGTGCTGCTTCAGCTTGGGAACATGAGTTGTCTCTTGTTACAACTGGAAGCAGAAGTTTTTGGCTATGAGCAATGCAGAAGAAGAATATATAGAAGCTAGCGTGATGAATTGTGAGGCTATTTGGATTTGAAAGTTGTTTGTAGTCATGTTTGGTCAGAAGGTTGAGACTCGAGTGATATATTGTGACAATCAAAGTTGCATCAAATTATATGAGAATCTGGTGTTTCACGATAGGTCTAAGCATTAAGATATTAGGTATCACTTAATCAGGGATTGTATATAGTGAAGGATTGTTCAACTACAATGTATACCTATAGATAAGAAGGTAACATACATTCTAACAAAGGCATTGAGGAAGGTGAAATTCATTTTCTTTAGAGATAAGTTGGGTGTTGTGCAAAACTATTGGCATATCTGATGCAGTGATGGTAAGTTTATTTTGGTGATGAAATAGTGATTTGATTGCAGGATGATTAGATATTATATTGTCATTGATGTCAACTATTGACTTTGTGTTCTTAGTATCTTGTCAAGCATATTTGTGATGAATGATGAGTTTCAGTGACTTTCAGTGGTTTTTCTATCTTTAGGGGAGACTTAGGTATGTCTTTGGATGTCATATGCATGATTGCTACTGCTGAAGTAAGTTTATGTGAGAGTTATAATCGAATAGATTATAATAGTACAACTGCTAGAATAATTAATGACATGTGATAGTGATGCAAGAGCATCTTGGGTTCCTGGCAATCCTGTATCACTAAAAATATGTTTGGGTTTGGTTTTGGTTTTGGGTAGCAAGATCGGTTGGAGACCTAAGTCTCTTGGTCACTTTGGTGATAGTTCTTGGTTGGAAGATGTGTTGCTTCACCAACGAACTCGGTGACTAGACTAGGTGGTGTTCAGTTCGACGGTGTTCCACTACGTAGAACACTACTCAGTGGTGTCTGTTTGGTGGAGTTCGGCTCGGTTGTGCCTCTCACTGAGTGGTTTGGTGTTCGGTGTTCTTGATCACCGATGGGGTTATTATGATTGTTGGGATTGGTCGACTGGTGTATTTAATTTGGGGTTGCATTCCTCAAGTTTTTGATCGACCATTGGAGGTGTGAGGACCTGAATCTGATTTGGTTCACTCTCCTATGCAAATTTAATGACTATTGGATGTCGACTGATGGGTAACACACTGGGTGTTGTGTTCTTCAAGCCGACTATTGTTTAATTGAATTATTTTATTTGTAAAGTAGACTTGTGGTTGTGTTGTATAATAGTAGATTAGGGGAGAGTAGGTAGGGAAGGGAAGGGGAGAGTAGAAGACAACTAAGGAAAGAGGAAGAAGTTGTAGAATAAGGAAAGATAGCTAGAGAGAGCTAGTAGTCGAGTGTGGGCTTAGGAAATAGGAAGATTGCTAGGTGGCTTACGAGTACAAGTTCAGATCTGTCTTGGTGTTCCCACCGGATTGTTGTGTCACAGGTCTGGGCTAGTGTGAAAGATGCAATCCTTTGAATCTTCTTGTGTAATTGGCAGAAGGTATATGACCTGATGCTTGCAGAAGATCTTTGTGATAGATCTTAGAACTACTTCTTTGTATATGGCCGTAACCGGGAAGGCCTTACAACCTGACATATTGCATGTAATCCATTTTCTAAGAAATCTAATGAGTTGATATGTTAATATATCTGTTGTTGTTGTTGTTGTTTCCGCCGTGGTTGTTGTTTGTGTAATGTCCCCTATCTAGAATAGAATGGAGTAATAAAGCACAATAATAAAGTTAAAATAAATAATAAAATAATAATAATAAAAAAAAGAAAAGAAAATAATATAATATATAATTAAAGAAATATAATATATACAGATAATTATATGTATATATGAAAATATATTATTAATGAAATAATTATAAATAATCAATAATAATGATAATAATAATATAAAAAATAAGTTATATTGTAATATAATATATGAATTAATAAAATAAGATTATAATATATCATATTAATTAGCGGGTGACTAAGGGGAAGTCGCGACCATGGTCATTGATCTTTCTCTCATCCCGATACATAAGGCAATAAATTAGGAAAAAAGGGGAACAAGAACAATTATATTATAACCAAATATCATTGTCGACATCCTCAGCTGTGTCTACACAATCTCAAATTGGGACTTATTAAAGGAGGCTTCTCTAATTTCTGTGATCCTTATAGACCGTCGAAGATTTTAGTCTTGTGATATATAATAATAATATTCCCAACAACCTTATAACTGCTATACTAAGTAAATTCAAGAAGTCGTTGCTGTTAACATTGGACTGCTACTAAGCATATTTATATTACATCAGAAGTAATTCAGATACAACAACAAAACTGTATTATTCAAATTTTGAGAGCAGACCGACAAATATAATTACATTTGATTAATTTGGGAGATTAACCTCATATGAGAAATCAGACTTTAGATATTTATACAACTTATCTCATCTTATTCAAATAAGAAATACATATCTTACTACATTTTTAATCCTGTTTCATTTTGGATTTGCAAATTTAGTGCAAAGTATAAGGTGATTCAGGAAGGGGACATTATAGTTTGGATGCAAGGTTGGACTGTCCATTCTTGAATCCTCCGTCCTTGACTACGTCAGGTGGTATCAAAGTGAAGTTGATCTGGTTGGGTGAAGGTTGCATTTCCTTTTTGAGATCCGTGTTGTAGATTCGTGTTCTTGAACTTGTGAAACCTGTCTGATTATTTGTGCAAGGTAGCAGGTTGCAATCTGACTTGTAGACAATGTTGGAAATAAGTTGAGTAATTGAGAGGGGAGGGTGAATCCATTACCACAAAAACAAATCCAAGTCACTTAGATGTCTTAAACAAATTTATCACTGTTGATCGGTTAACACAGATATTCTACTGTCACTTTGTTAACATAGCCAATCTTAAGATATTAACTGTGATTATCCTTTAGTAATTAATTGCAGAAACATAAACCATAAAGCAAATAAAATGTGCACAGATAACACCAAGATTTAACATGGAAACCCAATATGGGAAAAACCACCAATTGCAACTAGTCACTATTTTCCACTCTTCTGAAGTGAGCCCTGTTAGGAGCCAACCCTGTTAAAGGTTACAATAACACGCTGTTAGGTGTGACCCTGTTAGAGGATTTAATCACCCTATAAGGAGTGGCCTTGTTAGAGGTCTTCAAACACTTCAATGTAGAAATGTCACCTTGTGAGAGGACTTACAAAAGACTGTTAAGTCTACTCTGTAAAGAGATTTTGATCACTGCTACAATTGTTAGAGAGTAAAAATGGATTGACCTATTTTGAGAAGCAACTGTCTTTGCTGATTCAGATCTCTGCTATGGTTTTAATTACTTGATCCTCACTGATCAGATATTTTGTTGCAGCTCTGTATGTTCTGTCCTTAATCAAAATCCCATCTAGTTTTGCCTCCACACTTCATGTCATAAACACATATCTCACTTTCTTATTTACTCCATATTCAATCCAAACTTGACATTATATATACGATAAGCCTTGTCAAGTCAGCCTTAATAACCTTCCAAATAATCAATAAAACTTAAGTTTGTCAGCTTTATATAACCAATCAACTATAAAATATAAACTGTTGTTAGTCGGCTGTCACTAAAAGCATAACTCAGTTAATATTGAAATCCTTCAATGCCCGACCAATACTATAATTCCCGAGTGAACTCGGTTAGAACTAAAAATCACTTTGGTCTTATTCAATGCCTGAGAGTGCTTGGCATGAACTGACTATGCTTGGATAGGATCAGACATTTGTGTAAACAACAATGACAATACACAATTGAATAATTGTCATAAATTATCTCCCTCTTTGGCATTGATGGAAACACAACATGTCATAATACAAAGAATTATAGAACAACAAACATAATAATCAAATTTTATTAATGTCCTTAGCTTCATTCTGATTCTCATCCAAAAACTCCCTCTGTCTTCACAATCACTGAAATACAAATTTCTCCCTTTTACATTAATCTTTGTTTGTGATAAAATTTCTCCCTCTGTAATCAATCTCTCCCTTAGTAATCTTTATGACATCAGTAATCTCTCCCTCTTTGACAACCAATGCCAAAGACACCATCCAATACACATCCACTAAAGTTGTAATGTACATATTTATACTGATTCATATGCAATAAGCTTTGAATATCTGCATCAACATGTTAAGTCTATTTTGTAGCTTGGTTGATACATCACTAAACTGCGTTTTAGTGAGCCTCAGTTAGGGGACTCACCCCTAGCTTTCCTCTAAGATACAAAATGCATCATTAGGTAACAGTTTTGTGAATATGTCTGAAATTTGTTCTTTAGTATTCACATATGTCCAATCTTACTTCCTTGTCCTGAACCAATTCTCTCAAGAAATGATACTTTATTGCAATATATTTAGTCTTAGTATGCATCACATGGTTCTTTGAAATGTTAATAGCACTGGTGTTGTCACAGTAGATAATAAATGGTTCTTTGATTTCCTCCTTCATACCTGACAACAACTGTTTGAACCATATGATATTTGAACAATTCACTACTACAGCAACATACTCCGCCTCTACCGTAGGCTGAGAAATGCAGTTTTGTTTCTTGCTTGTCTAGGAGACTAACTTCTTTCCAAGAAATAATGGTCCACCACTTGTGCTCTTTCTATCATCAACACTTCCTGCCCAATCAACATCAGTAAAAGTCTTCAAATCAAAGTTTCCTCCTTTTTTATACCATAATCCATAATCTTCAGTCCCCTTAAGACATTTCAGAATCCTTTTGATAGCCATTAAGTGATTCTCTTAGATTAGCTGAAAAACTTGCAACAATATCAACTGCTAATGCAATATCAGGTCTAGTGTGAACACCATATTGAAGTTTACCAATTATGCATCTGTAGGTAGTCTGATTTACCTCCTTTGAATCATCATCCTTAGACAACTTATGTCCAGTAGGCATAGGTGTTCCAACTGGTCTGGAATCTTCCATCCCAAATTTCTTCAGTATCTCTTTGATGTATTTAGACTGAGTAATATAGTTACCATCCTTCATCTGATAAACTTATAAACCAACAAAGAATTTGATTTCACCAAACATAGACATCTCAAATTCCTTACTCATAGCTTCAGAGAATGATTTTCATAAATCACATAACTAGTAAACAGTATATCATCAACAAATATTTCTGCTAATAGTATCTTGTTCTGAGGTCCTTCTTTGATGTACAAGCTACTATTGTCATTAGTTCTCTGAAATCCAATAAGTTTATCAAGTAACCATGCAATCTTTCATACCAGGCTCTAGGAGCTTGCTTCAGTCCATACAATGCTTTGTGTAGTTTGCAAACCATATTCCTTTTGTTAGGATCTAAAAAACCTTCAGGTTGCTCAATATAGACTTCCTCTTCTAGAATTCCATTCAAGAATGCAGATTTTACATCCGTTTGATATACCTTGAATCCTTTATGTGCAGCATATTCCAGAAGAGTTATGACTCCTTCAAGTCTTGCAACAAGAGCACAAGTTTATCCATAATCAATACCCTCTTCTTGAGCATATCCTTTACATACTAGTCTTTCTTTGTTTCTGGAAACTTCTCCTTTTTCATTCATCTTGTTTCTGAAAACCCACTTAGTACCAATCACATTCTTATCTTTTGGTCTAGGTACAAGAGTCTAGGTTTTATTCTTTTCTATTTGCTCAATCTCTTCATTCATTGATTCGATCCAAATTTCATCATTCAATGCATCTTTAATAGTTCTAGGTTCAATTTCACTAAGAAAACATGTACCTTTGATTTTGCTCCTTGACATTATACCTTCTGTCTGATCTCCAATTATTTCCTCAGGTGCATGATGCCTTCTGACATACTTTGCAAGTATAGGTTCCTTCCTCTTTGATTCTGGGATTGCTCCACTATGTTCACCTTGCTCAAATATTCTATTATGTTCTTCTGTCTGATACTCGGGTTCCACTGTCTGAGACTCGGGTGCCTCTGTCTGTGACTCGGGTGCCTTTGTCTGCGACTCGGTTCCCTCTGTTTGCAACTCAGTTTCTTCAGTCTAAGACTTAGTTTCTTCAGTTAGCATCATTGGTTGCACAAGTTGCAACAATATTTGTGCTGATGAATTCAATGGTTGACATGGTTGCTGTCCAATCACCATTGCCTATGTCTCGGGTATAGTATCAGGTTCATAATACACAAAATTTCTCTATTCCTCAGGTTCTTTACTGCTCTATTCTTCATTTCTCTCTGCAAACTCGTTAATCTTTACATGCGAACTTTCTATGACTTTATGAGTAGTAAGATTCAAACATTTATGTGCTTTGCTTTTGCAGGAGTAGATTAGGAATATACCTTCATCACCTTTTACATCGAATTTTCCTTTTCTTTCTTCCTTCAAGATGTAACATTTACTTCCAAATACTTTGAAATAATGAACATTAGGTTTATAGCCATACCATAATTCAAAAGGTTTCTTCTTAGTACCTTTCTTTAGTTGAACTTGGTTCAAGGTGTGAATTGTAGTGCTGATGGCTTCCTTCCAGTATTTGGTAGCAACATTCTTTTCAATCATCAAGGTTCTTGCACAATCCATAATGGATATGTTTCTTCTTTCTGCTATACCATTCTACTGTGGTGTACCTGGAGTAGATACTTGTCTCTTGATTCCTCTTTCATCGCAGAATTCATTGAACTCATTAGAAATGAATTCTCCTTCTCTGTCAGATCTTAGGCATTTAAGTTTCTTTCATGTTTCTTTTTCAACTCTGGCAAGGTACCACTCAAACTTCTTAAAAGCTTATGATTTTTCTTTGATAAACATAACAGTCATCATTCTGGAATGGTCATCGACAAATAGAATGAAATACTTCTCACCTGTGTAACTTTTTGTTCCAATTGGTCCACATAAATTAGTATGCACTAATTCTAGGACTTCTTCTGTATTGTAATTCTTGCTCTCTTGAAACTAGTTTTGCCCATCTTCCCAATCTGACATTGTTTACATATTGCTAATTCAGGTTTCTTCAAAATAGGAATACCTCTTACTCTTTTGTTCTTGCTTATGTTGATCAGGTTACCAAAATTCACATGACAACCTATTATGCCATAACCAACTTTCTTCTACTAGTGTAATAAAACATGAACTTTCATTGAGATCAAGATAAAATAGATTATCTTTTGTTTGCCTGCCAGTTCTAACTAGGTTTCCCTTACCATCCAGGAGCTTGGCGTTACCATTCATGAATTCTACCTTGAAACCAATGTTAGTTGTGCCACACTTAGTAGATTACGCCTTAGTCCATCAACCCAATAAGCATTATCACATTTGATTCCTTCAATTAAAGCAATACAACCTTTACCTTTACCATAGCAAGGTTCATCATTCCCAAAACTGACACTCCCACCATCGTAGTGCATAAGATGTTCAAATTTAGTTTTATCACCAGTCATGTGGTGAGTAAAACCACTATCAATTATCCAAGTGTCATTCTTTCTAACATGAGAGTAAAGTGCAGTCTTCTCATTATCTTCATTATCTGATTAATCCTTAATAGAAATGTAAACCATTTCATCTTCATCTTCAACACTATCAAAATCTTTAGCAATATAACAAGATTTCTTACCTTTGTCCTTGTAGCTTTTGTAGCTTTTGAAATATTTCTTGCCTTTGTACTTGTTGAACTTTATCTCACCTTTGTCTTCCTTGTTTGGACACTTAGCAGCAATGTGACCAACCTCATCACATGAAAAGAAAATAAATGGTATTCTTCCTTTTTACTGTCCTTTTCCTTTTGCAGCTCTCCTTGCAAGTAATGCTTATATGATTTCCATATCTTCATCATTAGATTCATCATCACTGTCATTGTCAATTTGTTTTCCTTTCATCTTTCCAAGGTTTAATTTAGCTTTGAATGCCGACTCAAGATTACTAGTATTAGGAGAATAATTTTCAAAGTTGTCTAACTCAAAAGCTGTAAGTATTCCAACCAATCCATCTAGAGTTACATCATTACTGCATCTCATCTATTGAATATCTGAAAATCTAATTGCATAGATAGGAAGTAAAGTTCTCAATACCTTATTGACCACTATTTTGTCTTTAATTGTTCCACCGACAGCTCTGATTGCACTGACACTTTTCTTGATTCTTTCACCGTACTTTGTAATGTCTTCTCCTTCTTTCATTTTCATCAGATCAAACTAACCTCTGAGACTTTCAGCTTTGGCTCTCTTTACATTGTTATATCCTCCATGTATATCATGTAGTTTCTTCCACATATCATAGGCAGTAGGGCAGTCCTTGACTTCATCAAATTCAGAATAGCTAAGTGAAGAAGCAATATCAATCATCATTATGTTATGATTCTTCATGTCCACCATTTGTTCCACAGACATAGGTCTTGGTAGTTCCACATACTTGTGATCTAGGAATTGCAAACTAGTGTCTCCAATAGTAGATAAATGTAGCCTCATCAAATCTTTCCATGCAGTGAAGTTGTCCTTGTTAAGTCTAGGGATCTACCTTCTGTAAGACATCTCTGATCTTTAGCTTAGGCCTTTAAACCTTCCCTCTAAGCACTTGGTACTCTAATACCAATTGTTGGAAATGAGTTGAGTAATTGAGAGGGGAGGGGTGAATCAGTTACCACAAAAATGAATCCAAGTCCCTTAGATGTCTTAAACAAATTTATCACAATTACTCGGTTAACACAAATATTCTACTGTCCCTCGGTTAACATAGCCAATCTTAAGATATTAACTGTGATTATCCTTTAGTAATTAATTGTAGAAACATAAACCATAAAGAAAATAAAATGTACACAAATAACACCAATATTTAATGTGGAAACCCAATATGGGAAAAACCACCAATCACAACTAGTCACTGTTTTTCACTCTTATGAAGTGATCCCTGTTAGGAGCCAACCCTGTTAAAGGTTACAATAACACACTGTTAGGTGTGACCTTGTTAAAGGATTTAATCACACTGTAAGGAGTGGCCTTGTTAGAGGTCTTCAAACACTTCAATGTAGAAATTTCACCTTATGAGAGGATTTACAAAAGATTGTTAAGTCTACTCTGTAAAGAGATTTTGATCAGTACTACAATTGTTAGAGAGTAACAATGGATTGACCTGTTTTGAGAAGCAACTGTCTTTGCTGATTTAGATCTATGCTCTGGCTTTAATTACTTGATCCTCACTGATCGACTATTCTATTACAACTCTGTATGTTCTGTCCTTAATCAGAATCCCATCTGATTTCGCCTCCACACTTCATGTCATAAAAACATATCATCAACAACAGAGAAGGCAGGATGTTCTTGTGTGGAGGTTATTTTTCTTGACCTTGAGGATGTGGAGACCGATGGTTAAGATGAAATGGTTGATTTCTGATTTTCTTGTGGAGTCTAAGTGTGAGGCACACTTATTTTGTTATCGTGGGTGTCTGATTCAAGAGCATCTTGGGTTCTTGGAAATCCTCTATCACCAAAAATATGTTTTGGTTTGGTTTGGGTTTTGGGTAGCAAGCTCAGTTGGAGACATGAGTTTCTCGGTCACTTTGTGTGTCATAGTTCTCAGTTGGAAGATGTGTTGCTTCACCGAAAGAATCATTGACTGGACTCAGTGGTGCTCAGTGATGCTTTGATCGATGGTGTTCTGTGCTCAGTGGTGTTCTACTTGGTGGTGTTCCACTCGGTAGCACACTCCTCGGTTTTGTCTATTCTGTGGAGTTTGGCTCAGTTGTGCCTCTCACCGAATGGTTTGGCATTCTATGTTCTTGACCACTGATGAGGTTATTCTTGATTGTTGGGACTGACTAAATGGTGTATTTAATTTGGGGTTGTGTTCCTTGAGTTTTGGATTGATCATTGGAGTTGTGAGGACCTGAATATGATTTGGTTCACTCTCCTATGCAAATTTAATGGTCGTTGGATGCCAACTGATGGGTAACATGTTGGGTGTTGTGTTCTTGAAGCCGACTATTGTTTAATTGAATTTTTTTATTTGTAAAGCTAACTTGTGGCTGTGTTGTATAAGATTAAAATTAGAGTAGGGGTAGAGTAGGTAAGGAAGGGAAGGGTAGAGTAGCAAGAAACTAAGGCAAGAGGAAGAAGTTGAACAAGAAGGAAAGATAGCTGGAGAGAGCTAGTAGCCGAGTGTGGGATTAGGAAACAGGAAGATTGCTTGGTGGCTTGTGAGAACAAGTTCAGATCTATCTTGGTGTTCCTACCAGATTGCTATGTGTCACAAGTCTAGGCTAGTGTGGAAGGCGTGATCATTTGAATCTTGTTGTGTAATTAGCAGAAGGTATATGCCCTAATGCTTGCAGAAGATATTTGTGATAGATCTTAGAACTACTTCTTTGTATATGACCGTAACCAGGAAGGCCTTACAACCTGACATGTTACATGTAATTTATTTTTTGATAAATCTAATGAGTTGATATGCTGATATATTTGTTGTTGTTGTTGTACCGCTATGGTTTTGGTTTGGCTGCAAGGTTGGACTGTCCATTCTTGGATCCTCCATCCTTGACTGCGTTAGATAGATGATTTGAGTGTCTTGTCAAATCTCTGATGTATCTTATGGAGTGGTCATAGGATAGGGTGGTCACCAGTGTTCAGATGCTAGATTTGTAATCACAACTACTTTGAGTGACCGATGAGAAGGATAAGTGATTGGTGAGCTGAGATAGTGTTATTAAACACGTTAAGTGTTTGAGTTCTTGATCTACCGATGGAAGATCTTGTATCGGTGACCGGTATCGATGTGGCGGTGATTAATGATGAATGATTCATGATCTGATCTCATGTATTTATGATTGGAGGTGATGATCTGACATCACATTGATTAATTTTATCTTGTGGAGAAGATTCTATAGGAAGTTTGGGTTTGGTCAAAATGTGTTTGACTCTTTGGCTCAATTTCATATGTAATTCATTGTATAGGTCAACACAGTCTTGGATATATGTTTTTGTGTATTTAATTTTGTTGTTTGGCACATTGGATTTGAGTAGGATGCTTTGTAATTTCATTTTAGGGTTTGATGAAGGTGATGGACTTAATAGTTCATTATATAATGGTTGAAGTTCAATGCAAAATGTGTTTATCATGTGTTGTGAAAGTGCGACATAAGGTGCATGTTAAGATCAATCTAGGGAAGAGTTAAGTATGCTCAGAAGAGATTGTGTGCTTTAGTGGATCTGATCAAGCAGAGGTAGTGCTATTTTGCAAATCATTATTGTTTTTGTTCCCTAATAGTTACAACAATTGAAATCCCGTAACTGGGTAGATCCTAATAGATTTTTATTGTAAATCCTCTAACAAATTGATACATTAGCTTTTTTTTTTTTAAGTCCTCTAACAAGGCTACTCCTAACATGGTAAAGGTTCTAATAGGCCTAAGGTTAATCCATTAACTGGGTAGCACCTAACAATGCTATTGTAAACTCCTAATAGGGTTAATCTCCTCACAGGGTGTACTTTAGAAGAGTACATTATTTTAGTGGGTACTAATCCCCACAGTGGTTTTTTTTTTTTCCTTATTTGGGTTTCTACGAGATAAATTTGTGTTTCAAAACTTGTGGATGATCTTGGATGTTTATGATTTTTATTTGCTGCTATTAGGGTTAATCTTGTGAATGGTGATTAAAATTTAAGTGATTGGAGAGTTGGTTTATTTGGTAGATTACTGATTCACCCCCTCTCTCAGTAATCCGATCTCAGGTTTAACAATTGGTATCAGATCCTTGGTCCTCTTTTGTGGTGAAGTTTAATAACGTGAGGTAAAAATCCAAGATGATGAGAAAGGAGGGTCCTAAATTCATAGGAGAGAAATACTCAATATGGTGCAGTCAGATGAAGCTCTATCTTAAGGGTTTGGGTGATCAGTATTGGGATAATGTGAAAAATAGGTATACTGTCCCCCCAGGAACCGTAACTCCAGATTATTTCAAGGTTAAGCATGAACATACTGCTACTATGGAAGCTATTTCTAGTACTCTCTCAGATGCAGAGTATGTTGACATTAAAGAATTAGATACTGCTTATGAAATGTGGGAAGAGTTAAAAACTGTCTATGGTGCTGATCCATATGTGCAGAAGGCAAAGGTTGACAACTTAAGAGGAAAGTATGATGAGATGAGAATGCAAGATAATGAGAATGTTGAGCCATATAGTCAGAGAGTAAAATAAGTTGCTGCTGCTATCCAAGGTGATGGAGGTAATCTTCCTAAGGAGGATGTGGTAAGAAAAATGTTAAGAACTTTATTACCTTAGTATGCTATTAGGGTTTCAACTATTCAAGACCTCAGGTCTTTAGGAATTTTACTGTTACTCTGGATGCATTAATAGGGAAATTAACTGCATTTGAGTTAAGTAATTATGATAATAACATGCCTAAAGTTGAAGCTGGTTTCAAGTCATCGTTGACTCTTGCACCATCTAGGAAAGGAGAGGAAATGTCTAACAATTCTTCAACATGTCACTCTAATGAGTATGAATCTATCTTGTCTGAAGAAAGAGATCAGGAGGATCTAGAAGCCTTGATTCCTATAAGGCTTCCTAGAGGGAAATATATTTATAAGGGTAAGTTGAATTTGAAGTGCTTTTCATGTAACAAAAATGGACATATTGCCTCTAGATGCCCTGGCAATGACAGGAAGGAAAAGCCAAGAAGATTCAAGGATAAGAATAAGAAAGCCTTCTTCCTAGCTGAGGAAGGTGTGACCAATGAGGAATATGATGGAAGAGATGAAGAATAAATTGTGTTTGTCATAGTTAAGGAAGATCCCTCAAAAGAAGGTGAGAGAGTTTTGGTTTCAAGCATGAATCACAATGGTAACTGGATTATTAACAATGGGTGCACTGATCATATGACCAGTGACAAAATCAAGTTCATCAAGTTGGAGGAATGTGATGGAGGCTCGGTAAGGTTTGGAAATGATGCTCCCTATTTAGTGAAAGGTAAAGGATCTATTGCTTTGAATGTTAAAACTATTTGTGATGGTGTTTATTGGGTTGACAATTTAAGATACAATTTGTTAAGTATCACTCAGTTAAATAACAAAGGTTAAGATTGAAGTTCAATTGAGGTTTATGCAAAATTATTGGCAAATCAAGAGAATTGATTGCTACCGGTGAACAAACAAGAGGTAACTTGTTACATCTGAATTCTACTACTAAGAGTTGTCTACTTTCTAAGGTTGAAGATTGTTGGTTGTGGCATAAGAGGTTTTGTCATGTAAATTTTGATAACTTGATCAAAGTTAGTAAGATGAAGTTAGTGAGAATTTTGTGCAACCTAATGAAGCCAGACAATGTAATGTGCAAACAATGTTAGATTGGGAAGTTAATTAGTTCTAGTTTCATTAGCAAAAAATATTCTTCTAAAAATATCTTAGATCTAGTTCATACCGATCTGCGTGGTCCAATGAGAACTAGGAGTTACTATGGTGATAGATACTTCATGTTATTTGTTGATGATTTTTCTAGAGTGATGTGGGTTATCTTTTTAAAGGATGAATCTGAATCTTTTCACATGTTTAAGATCTATAAAGATAGAGTGGAGAAGGAGATCGGTAAGACTCTGAAATGTCTTATATCTGATAGAGGAGACGAGTTCACTTCACATGAGTTTACTACTTATTGTGAAGAACTGAGACTTCAAAGACAAATGTCTGCACCTAGAACACCTCAGCAGAATGGCATTGCTCAAAGAAGAAAAAAATCTATGATTGTGCTAGGATATTAATGATTCAGAAAGGCATTTCTCAGACCTACTAGAGAGAAGCGGTGAGCATTGCAGTTTACACTTTGAACATAGTTCGGCTAAATAAAGGTACAAACACAACTCCTTATGAGTTGTGGTATGGTAGAACACCACATGAAAATTATTTCAAAATCTTTGGAAGTAGATGTTACATTAAAAGAGATAAAAATTCTAGAAATTTTGATCCAAGAAGTGATGAAGGGATATTCTTGGGATAGCTCGCTAAGAGAAAATCCTACAAGTGCTTGAAAAAGAGAAGAAACAAGATAGTGGAAAGTGCTAGTGTCATAATAGATAAATTTTTTGAGAAGAATGATGAATCCAACAAGAAGGAACCTGAAGAATATCATGGGTTTGTTTATGTGCAATCCGTGGATAGGACACTATAGAAGAACTGATGGAAAGACAGGTCAATGAACATGAACATGTACAAATAGTTGAAGGAAATCCTAGAACCGAACTCGTATTGCCTAAGTATGTAAAGATAAATCACTCACTTGAACAAATTATTGGTGACAAAAATGCAGGTGTGTTAACTAGAAGAAAGGAAAGAGAAGGTACATGTTTGTTATCTAAATTTGAGCACAAAAAAATGAAAGAAGCTTTGAAAGATGAAGATTGGGTGAAAGATATGGAAAAATAAATGGAACACGTTGAGAAGAACAAAACCTAGACATTAGTGCCCAGACTGGTGGACACGAATGTGATTGGTACAAAATGGATTTTCAGAAGCAAGATGGATGAGACTGGTGAAGTGGCAAGAAACAAGGAAAGATTGGTGTGCAAAGGATATTCACAAGAGGAAGGCTTGGACTATGGTGAATCATTTTCAGCTATGGCTAGACTTGAAGGTGCGAGAATAATGTTTCTTATGATTCTTACAAAGGATTCAAGGTATATCAAATGGATGTTAAGTCATCTTTTCTTAATGGTATTTCAGAAGAAGAGGTATACATTGAACAACCTGAAGGATTTTCTAATTCTGAAGGTAAGAATATTGTGTGTAGATTACATAAAGATTTGTATGGATTGAAACAAGCACTAAGAGCATGGTATGAGAGGTTGCACTCATATCTGATTCAAATTGGTTTTGTCAGATCAAGTGACAAAAATAATGTGTATTTGAAGACTGAGAAAGATGATAGATTTAGTTGCAGAGATATTTGTAGATGATATCATTTTTGGTGGCAATGAAGAGTTGAGCAGATCATTTACATATGAGATGAGGAAATAATTTGAGAGGTCTATGATTGGTGATATCAAATTATTCATTGGATTGCAAGTTCAACAGATGAAAGATGGTATCTACATAAGTCAGTCCAAGTATGTAAGAGAAATACTAAAGACTTTTGGACTAGAGGACTCAAAATTAGTTGGTACCCCTATGGTAACTGGTTGCAAACTGTCAAAGGAAGATGATTCTAAAGAAGTGGATGAGACACTTTAAAGGTCCATGATTGGTAAGCTACAATATGTTGTATATAGTAGACTAGATATAGAACATGCAGTTGGATTAGTAGCTAGATTTTCTTCTAATCCTAAGGAGTCTCATATGGTTGTAGTGAAAAGAATCTTCACATATATTAAGGGGACTGAAGATTATGGTCTCTGGTATGGACATAAAGGTGATTTTTCTTTGAATGTGTTTATTGATGCTGATTGGGCAGGTAATGTTGATGATCGAAATAGCACAAGTGGATGTGCATTATTTCTTGGTGAGGGGCTTGTATCCTGGACAAGCAAGAAGTATAATTGTATATCTCAATCAATAGCTGAAGCTGAGTATGTCGCTGCTACAATTAATTGTACTCAAATAGTATGTGTTAAGCAGATTCTGGAAGGAATACAAGAGAAGGTAACTGCACAGATGGTTATCTATTGTGATAATACAAGTGCTATCAACATCTCAAAGAACTCGGTGATGCACTCTAAGAAAAAGCATATAGCTATCAAATATCATTTTCTTAGAGAAAAAATATAGGAAAAGGAAGTAAGGTTGGAGTATTTGCCAACTAAGGAGCAAGTTGTTGATATTTTAAATAAACCATTGCCTAAGGATACTTTTGAGTATCTAAGAGGTAGGTTAGGGCTCATTCCCCTCTTTGCTCTTAATTAAAAGATGCAGTTGCATTAGTCCCAGTGTATCCATTGAATATTTATGTGTGGATTGATGTTGTGGGGCTACTCCTTAGGGGGAGCAGTCTGCGAAGTGATGTGCTTTGGTTAGTCTAGTACTGCAAAGAAGGTATCAGGTGTATTTCACACTTTTGGCATTGTTGGCAAAGGGGGAGAAGATGTATGCTCAAAGTTTAAGATGTATGGAGATGATGTGAATATGTATGTGTGTTTGACAACGAGTAAAGTTTAGTGTAAGGAAGAGTAATTGCAGAATAGGTGAAAGACAGGAGTAGAAACATTTTTCTTAATGTTTCAAGTTGAAGATGTTGATGTATTCTATTGATAAAGAGAGTGTTTCCATCATTGGTGAAGCATAGAGTGTTGCCATCAATTTCCAAAGGGGAGATTGTTGGTATATCTGATACAATTATGATAAGTGTGTTTTGGTGATGGCATAATGATTTGATTGTAGGATGATCATATATTATATTGTCATTGATGTCAACTATTGACTTTGTGTTCTTAGTATGTTGTCAAGCATATTTGTGATGAATGATGAGTTTTAGTGACTTTCAGTGGTTGCTATCTTTAGGGGAGATTTAGGTATGTCTCTAGATGTCATATGCATGACCGCTACTACTAAAGTAAGTTTATGTGAGAGTTGTAATCTAATGGAGTATAATAGTACAACTGCTAGAACAATTAATGATAGGTGATAGATTATTTGAATGTCTTGTCAAATCTCTGATGTATCTTGTGGCGCGGTCACATGATAGGGTGGTAGTTTAGGAAAACTTCTTGAAATAGTTACTTAGGATAACTACCTCAACGAACACTTGGAGTAACTACCTATTTGAACATAAGTTAGGATTTACCTAACTTTTACAATGATAGAGCCCAAAAGCTAGCTTTAGTTACAATAAGTGACATAAGTCACTTTTACAAAAATATAATTGAAACTTGTCACTTTCAAATTAGGGTTTTGTTGAGGTGATTATTTGTCTCCATTTGCTTCTTTTGTTCTTGTCATTGTTTCACCATCTGGCTTTTTGAGAACACAAAACACATATCTTTCTACTGGAATGGACAAACAATCTTGATGTCCTCCATAAGGATGAAAAACTCAGTTTTTGCAGCATGCCCATACATTACCACATTGATCATGAGTGTAAGGAATATCCACTCAACCACATCCTAACCTTCAAGGACATGCACTCAATTAGATTTTCTAACTAGCTTTTCTTTCCATGGAACACCATTATCACCTCTTTTATAAGAACCTTTCAATTGAAAAGAATTATTTTTCCTTTATTCTTTGATGTGGAGCATATTGGTCTTGGGAGGAGAGCTTTGAATCTGCTTTCCTTGTCACCTTGTGTACCTTGATAACCATCTTCAAAAAAGTAGTTGTCATTGCAGATTATCTTGCATATCGTACACACTTCCCCCAAGTTTTGGTAGTACTTCTTAGTATCTCATAGTTGAGGATTGTTGTCAGAAATGTAATGTGCCAAAAGACGCAGTTGGCGATCACATGCAAACTCAAACACTTTTCTTTCCCATCTCATGGCATATCCACTTTGTGCACATTCTGTGAGTGCAACATTTCATGAGATAACATCTCATTTTAAATGTATCAATGCCTCTACAATTCACTTTAATTTCAAACAATGTGTTTTTAACTATAATATCTAACAAAAATCTCCTTTCTACTGTACTTTGATGAAGGTTTATACATTGATGTAGAAATCCCATTTTATCACACGTAGGGAGGATTAAACAAATAATGAAGGGAACACAACTTTTAACTGAAATTTGAATTTTCTTGAAAGTTTCTAGAGCCTTTTCAATGAATTCATTTTGTGCATAAATGGTGCAATCGTGGTGTGTCATGAGAAAAAAATTGAAGGCATTCCTTTAAACTGTTTCATGTGCTTTGTATGTGCTTTTATTTTGCAAACGATCTACATGCACCAAGAAAGCATGTTCACACAACCACCACAATAAATAACATATTAATAATAAGATTTAGGGCATCTTCAAGATGGACACCATACAAGTTAGGGTGTATTCCAAAGTGCTTCATTAAATCAAAGATTTTGAAAGCTTCCTTGTAATTTCCATTTTGTGCACATTCCAAAGTCATTTCATTTCATTCATTGTGATGACATATTTTTGAGGCATTCTATCAAAAATTCAATGCTTATAGCACTTCTATCATTCCACATTTTGAAGGCATGTTCACCAGAGCATTGAAACTAATCATCAAATTTATGAGTTTTTGATGCTGAAAACCACCGTTTTTACACAGCTGGTAAAATCCTAGCAAATATTGAAATCTTGGCATTACATCTGCCATCTACATTAGCTCAAGAGTTTCAAAAGCTGATTGAAACTAAATTCTTTCTGTGCATGTCTATGCAATCATTGGATTCCCTGAAATAACATTTCTCTGAGGCATAATGTTGAGCACTTAGTATGACTTAACCTAGCTTTTACATAGTCGTGCTTGGTCTACTATTAACAAAGATCATTGGTTCAACAAATACATTTAATGCAGATATTACATTCTTTGAGATGTTTTCTTCTTGACCCAAAATGGAAAACATTCCATGCAAATGGTTTATACTTGCATGAAAAGTAACTCACAATGTCATGACATATTCTAGAGCAGTTCCCTCCACATTCAATTCAATTATTTTCCTTGAGATATCAACCCTTTGCGGTATTCTATCCAATATTTTATGTATTTTTTTGAGGTTTCACAAAAAAACATTACTAGCTATAATATTTGACAAGAAACTCCATACAAATATGCTTCGATGGACAAGAAACCAGATTGTTAAGGAGTTTATTAAGTCACTTGCCAAGGAAAAAGTAGCAAATAAGATAGAAAAGAAGAAAGAAGAACAAATGGATCCAGCAAAAAAGCTCCACAAGTAAGAGCAAGAACAAGTGGAAACAAAGCCCAACCCTTGAAGGAGGTTCAAAAGAATAAGTGGAAACAAAGCCCAACCCTTGAAGGAGGTTTGAAAGAATACACATCCTTACTCCTCTCATAGCACTTGCAAAAGCTCGAGGTGGTCAGCTAGCTAAAATAAAGTTAGATACCACACCAGATAAGGAGGGTTTGTCCAAAAAAGAAGCCCTACTTCAGACAAGTGCTCAAGACAACACCATTGTTGCAAGGATCAATCAGACATATCACAAACAACATTAGACAATATTGTATGAATATATATCCATATCTTAAACAACAACATATCGTTACAAGCGATATTGTCATATGTCTACATTGCATATATTGAAGGATTATATAAAAAATAGCAATTCTATAGCTATAAGTGATTATAAGATAATGTTATAACATATCTCCCATCGCCAAATCAAAGAAAGCTATTGAACATCAAGATTGTCTTGGATACTTAAATCCCTCATATCAGATATGATAGAGATCATCTTATAAGATCAATTCATCTAGCATATATCTAATTGCCCAGTCAAAGATAAAAACGATGTTGATATTAGTCATATAAAAAGAACACCTATCCTAGAAGTGATCTAACATATATATTGTTCTTGAAATAATATTATCATTATCTATATCTTATCAATTACATAATTTTATAAGTGGTATCATAGATTGTAATTCATAGCAGGAATAGAGAATTCAAGGTAATTGTCCCAAATTCACAAGTTATCCCTAAAAAGGGGGGCATTACATAGGGAGCATACCTCCCCTACAAAAGTTTCAACTAGGAGACATATTTCACCAGATAGCCTGGGATGATTTCCTTAAACATGTAGAAACCTCTGAGCAAATAGAAGAAACATTAAAGGAGATACAGAGTAAGTACCCTTACTTGAAAGGGGATTCCTTTGAGCTGGATCTGACACAATTGAAGAAACTATTAGATGAGTTAGGAGCCATCTTTCACCAAATGGTCTGGGATGAGTTCCTTAAATGACATGCAGAAACCTTTGAGAAAATAGAGGAAACATTAAATGAGATATAAAGAAAGTACTCTTACCTGAAAGGGGATAGCTCTGAGCTAGCTCCGACACAACTGAAGACATTAATAGATGAGTTACAATAAGATCTGGCCCAGATGAAGGACAAAATCAAACATGATGTATAGATAGAGTTTGAGAAAGCCAAATTGGACAAAGAGAGGAACATATGTGCCACAACCCAGTCTACCCTAGAAGCACAAGTTAGCATTGCAAAGAATAAAAAGGTACAGATTAACCAAATATACCTATACTATTTGTAGTGGCAAACCCTAGTATGCCCTCTGAAGATTTAGATGTATCATTTAGAAGTTTGAATTCTCCAGGAAACTCAGAATTATGATGTCTTAGATATGATAGCAAGAAAGAGAGTAGAAATAGAAGACTTGCATGACCAATTCCAATAAGTCCAAGAGAAAAGAGACAAATCTTGAAAAAGATCTCAGAAACTCAAATAATTTGTTGGCTTAAGGTTATCCCATTTTACCAGAATAGTACAGGAAGCCTGGAACTTCCTCAAGACAATCTAGATACCAAATGCAATTTAGGATGCAAAGAGGCACATAATCTAGTTGAAGATACATTTCAGTTAGCTTCAAACAATAAAGAAGAAGTTGGATGATAATTTCGAATCTCCGCAAGATATCTACAAGGACATACTCCTAAAGATAAATTTAAGGTTTTGAAGATGGGATAATGTTGGTTGGAAAATAGAGTAGAGATTTAGATCCACAGAAACAACATATGTTCTAGGAAAGAAGACTCAAAAATATGAGATTTGTAACATAGAATGTATTTTAGGGATGGTATCTAAGGGTGACATAACCTACTTTAACTATAAGTTGTTAGGAAGATCTATTTACTTGAAATTAATGGTAATACTAGCAAATATAGAGATGATATAGAGAAATACATGTATTTGGTGAATTAGATAGGAGATATAAGGAATGTAATATATGATTTAATATAAATACAAAATAATTTTTTATTCTATTCTATCATCTTGTGTACATGGTGTGAATATTGTGATTTGTAATTGATCTTAGGTCTAGAAGCCTTTCTATGTTGCCTCAATAGGAGTGAGTCTGGGGTAGAAGACTACAACAAAAGAAATCCTTAGGGTACCAAACATGGGTCTAGATCTCTTAGATTTCTTGCTAACATCAAGGAACTAAAGGTTTTTAGCTGGAGATTGCCAAAAAGTGTTTCCCTATCACTTCTAAGTTGATTTGGAGCAGCACTATGATTTTTACTCATGCTTAAACTTAGGAGCTACACTAGTACAGTTGTTTTCCTTCGTGTAGAGCACTAAAACTAGATTGTACTTTTTTTATTTCAATCTTGAACAACAATAATTGTTGTTTTCTTTAGACCTTCCAAACTTAGAGTGTGCATCTTATGAAGGTTGGTGATGTAATATATGATAGATTACTCTTGGATTACATTCAGGACAACAAACCATTGCATGCTTTGGTTCATCATTAGAGACTCGAGGATTGGAATTGTAAGAGTTTTCTCATGGTTGTGTTAGATTAGCACATGAGACATGCTTTAGATCCATGTAGTGTTATGTAGGTGAGTTTATTGGACTCTTGCAAAGGATTCCTTTCCTTTTAGCAAGAAGATTGGAGGAGTTTGCATTTGCAGTTGACTTTGCATTACACCTTGAGGAGTGTTGGTAAACATATTTGTCACTGCAAATTCATCTTCAAAATTGACCCAATTTGCTCGAAGAGTAGTGAAAATGTTGGAAAATTTGGAGAGATTGTTATTGCATAACAATCTTCCTTTGCATTTGAGAGGAGAAGCTCCCTCATATGATGGGGGTTTTTAGAATTTTTGTGTACTTTTAAACCTGAAAGTACAAAAAGGAGAAAAGACAAAACTAAAGAAAACTGAATAAAAAGAACCTTAATGAAAACCCTACGAATATCAACTGAGATTCCACAATTGATAACGATTATAAAGGGGATTCTGGCACACAATGCAATGATGACGAAAGAAGCACAACAAACCTTGAAAAATGAAGAGATGGGTTATACTAGCACATCCAAATCAAGAGACAAGTGTGTTTCATTACATCAATTATATAGATTATCAAGGCTTCACACATATGCATAAAAAAGTTACCAACTTAACATATGAGAAGTCAACATTGATAACATATGAATACATTTAGAACACACAAACTAAATTCCATTATTCACTATATTTTGAATATTATACAATTTTAAAGTCCTTTTTGTACAGTGTGTTAATATAAATCTTTTCCAAAATATATCTATTTTTTCAATTCTTCCCTCTGTAAGTGTCCCCCCTTTACATTACAAAGAGCATGTATTTATAGGCTTCCATGGCTAACCGCTTTGCAACTACCTAGTAACTACCTCAATTACCTTTTTGAAATACAATACATAAATATAATAAACCTTTATAGTTATGTTTTGTATAACTTTTTCAAATATAAAGGTCTATTTTCTAACTTTTGGTTATATCTCAGGTGACATAAGGCACTTTCACAAAAGGTAATTAGAAACTTGAAACTTTTGAAGAAGGGATAATTCATGGGTTTTTTTGGGATGACCATCATGTCTTCTTCCAATCCGTGAATCATGCACTTTGACTTTGTTATCCCATCCATCCACATTCATATATCTCCTTTACAATTTTCTCCACATTGTTTACAATAGGTGACACCAAACTTATCATTTCCATAATATTGTTGCCATTGGAATCTTTAACCTATGTTGTATTTCTATCACATAAGATGGATTCTAATTACAATAAAGCTGCATTCAGAACTATGTCTCTTGAGATGTGTATAATACGCCATTTGGAATAACTTCCCTCACAACAACAAAAACAATTTAGATTTCTTTCATTGCCACGATTTGTGATGCATCTATAGTGTCCATGATTTTCCAATTCTAAAGATTAGGCAAACCAATCAAAATGCTAACCTCAAATTGTCTTGAATGCAATCTATATTTCCTTTTCGCAAAGTCACCAAGGTTGTTAATGAGAGCATTTAAATTTATGTTAGTGCACATGGTCACAATGTGTATTGAAAAGGTATCCAAAATGATCATTAGTTCTTTTGATGAGGTTGCATTTATATGTAATGTCGCCTTTTTTCGTGAGTGTCATATTTCAGAGGATTAACCTATTTCTTGACCGTCATAGGTTAATGAAGTTGTTCAGAGGGTCCAGTTGGCAGAGTTGGAGGCCAATTCCCACTCCAGAGGTCAGGGATGTTCGAGATTGCTTTTTGTTTGAACAGATCGTCACACTTACTATTTATAGTAAGTGTCTATTTTGGGTAAGTCAGAGTTTCTATCTTTAGCGTGACAGTTGGACAATTTGCTAACAATATGGAGTTGTGGTGACATTGATAGAGCTTCTAGTTTGTGACTTACTATTATAGTAAGTTAAATTATGGGCAGAGCTATTTTTGATAGGGGCACACATGCTCATGGTATGCATAGTGATTAACTCATTCGTCAGTTAGTTCAGTTTCAGGGACTTACTATTTATAGTAAGCTAGTGGATGTTAGAGAGGGACCCTTACTATTTTTAGTAAGGCAGTTGGATGCACAATGGATACAATAATTAACTCCCAGGTTCAGACGAAAACAAGAAATAATGATTGCATTTTTGGAGTTATGTTATTTTAATTATTAATAAAGTAATACTTTATTAATAATTACTGATAAAGTGCAGTTATAAAGTTATATTTTCACTTTATGTGATTGGGGCCACTTAATGACTTAAAAGTCATTTAATAAAGAGCACCACAATGATATAATATAACTTTATGGTTTAAGTGGACTTTATTTTAAAATGAATTTTAAAAGTATATTTTATAATAAGTGATAAAATGTTATTTAAAAAGGGAGATATCAATATTTAAAAAAGTATACTTTATATTTTAATGTGTGCATCAAAAGGAGGGGAATATAATTAATGATAAGTTATACGGGTGTAAGCTAGAAGCTTCAAGCTCAATTGTTATTTGGAGATTTATAAATACCTTTAAAGGGAGAAATAAATTCATTCTATGCATTTGATATTATTGAATTGTGTGAAGAGAATTTGGAGACGGGTTTCAGAAGTTTCAGCTTGGAGAATTGAGAATTCTTCATAGTTTTCAGCACTTTGAATTGGTGTAATATCCAGTGAATTGTGCAAATGGCGATGGCTTTACTCAGAGGCCATGATTGGGTTTATTGGTGAAGAAATATCAAGGGTTTGTGTATATATTTGATGCTAATTCATTGCAGACCTGTGGATCATCATTGACAGCCAAATAAGAGAAGATTGCAAGTTTTAATGTTGTTGCTATAGTGACACTACAATACCGCTACAATAACATTTCAATTGAAAGGTACAAGAGTTTAAGTGCAGATTTTTAAAGAGTATTCCCAAAATCGATTGTGGCAGCCATTGCAATTATTACCAGCATTAAATATTCATTTCCATCTACTATCTATAGGTTCATACATTACTGCCACACATTTCCAGATTTTATAATAAAAGCTTGAGGACCTCTGGGTATGAATGGTTAATGAAAAGCATTGTAAGTATTTATATATTATGTTCAATAAGAATAATTGCAGCTCTATTTCATTTTTGGAATATTTTAAATTTGCAATGTTATTATATCTTACCTGGCAAAATATTTATTTTTTATTTTAAAATTGCAAATCAAAACCAAATCATTCAAAACACAAACATTTGCAAGTTGGAGGTTGAATAACCCATTAGGGTTATTACATTATACATGTAAATACATTGGACATGCGTGCCTTGTTTTTTTCTTTTTTGACTTCGAGGAGGTATCCCCACGACCTAGCCTAGCGCCAGCAACCCTTATCTTGGGTACCTGTGCGAGCTAGGGTGAGACTAATTTCCCCAGGTGAGATCGTCGGCCCACACTCCGATCTCACCAGGAAAACCGGGGGGAGCTTCGAACCCGAAACCATGATGTGACCCATGACCTCAAGCCTCCGCTCCCCATCATGCGGACTAAAAACCTAAGCCTAACATAAGCGCCTTGTTATCTCGAGTGCTTTCTTTCTTTCCTTCACATAGACAAAGAAAAACTGAAAACTCTCAGATTACCTTTCTTGAGCTTGGATTAAGCTTCACTGAACAAACTGCAATCATTCCATTCCATTCTCTGAAACATTTCCTCAAGACATTTTGTCAAACAATTCCAGTGCGTTGTCTGTGTTTCCGCAGTTTTCAAATTCTTTGCTTGCCCTATTCCTCCTTTGAATTATATCCATGAGATGAAACCTGTTCGAAGCATTTGGTCAAACCATTTCAAGTGCACTGTCTATTATTCTGTAATTTGCATGGATGTCTACAAGGGCATTTCGAACTATAATATCTGAGAAAAATCTATTTTTTAGTATACAATGATGGATTTCCAAACTCCGTTCTAAAGATAGGCTGCAATAATCTTATTTACTCTAAAGCTTATGAAGCCATTTCAATAAATCTATTTTGTGTATATGCTGCAATCATTACTAAGAGACCACATTTTTTTTGAGACATTTCAGCAAACAGTTCACGTGATTTCTCAGTAAAGACGACTTTACACCTGAACATTGCATTTGCTTGAATTTATTTAAAATCCTACGCAACAAATTGAGTTTGTGCATGTTCTCATGTTATCATTCCATTCCATCAGACGACTTCTTATTTAGGCATTTTGTCAAACAAGTCACTGATCATGATTCCACTAGAGCATTTCCAACTACTATATTTGACAAAGATTCCCACTTTATACTTTGATGGCAGCCTATAAACTGTTACACTGTCTCCAACCTGCGCAGGTATTTTCTTTCAAAATTTCTAAATCCTAATCAACAAATGGTTTTCCTTTATTAGGGCTCGTTTGTTTCGTGGAATTTGTGCATGTTGGAATTGTCTATTCTGGAATTGAATCCATTCTGGCAATTGGGCTATTCTCAAAATGAATTCTAGAATCAGGCTGTCCTGTTTGGTTCCCCTGGAAGATGACTGAGAAGATGCAAATTCTGCGTTTGGTTCCACAAAATTGGAACTTTGTTTTTGCACACACACACACACACACACACACACACACACACGTGTGTGTGTATATATACACACACACATGTGTGTGTATATACACACATGTGTGTATATATATATATATACACACACACATGTATGTATATACACACATGTATATGTGTGTATATATACACACATACACACATTCATGTGTATATATACACACACATATATACACACATGATAAACACTCATGTGTGTGTATATACACGTGCATTTATACAGACATGTGTGTATACACACACACACACACACACACACACATACATATCCTTATAGCAATATAATTTACATTATTGAAACAAAAATGGGAATGAATTTTCCTTCCCAAAATAATACTTTCAATTCCAATTCCAATAGAGGCCCTGTTTGTTTGCAGGAATTGGGAGTGACACTTTCCGGTTTTGGGAGTGACACTTCTCGTTTTGGCAAATCCGCTGTTTGTTTCTCTAAATTGCAATTCTGGATTTGTCAAGTAAAACCAGGTTTAGACACCAAAATGAGTGGCATCATCTTCCTACTAATAGATGGAATTAGAAATCATATCCTGGTTTT
>MU225272.1:1212880-1264366 GCA_018584345.1 Thuja plicata | reverse complement strand
CCCACTCTGTTAATTCTAGATAAAATCTCTCTCCATGTTGATGAGGAAACCTTGTTTTGGGATTTGGAACTTCTTGGTAACTTGAATGTGTGTTTGCATTGCAAGAAAAATGGACATACAAGAAAAGCATGCCCAATGTTTAAAAATATTCAGAAAGGATCCTTTAATGTGGTTAAAACCACCAAAAGCATGAAGATTTCCAATTCTAATTTGAAAAAGAATGACAGAACTGAAAATGTGAGCGATATGCCAATAGACAATAATTGTACTAATCCAGTTCAAAATACACAAAATAATACAGATAGATCTCAGTCTGCAGGAGGGGAGGATCTCAAATTGTTTAATTTTTCATTGATTAATCCTCTTTTTAATGATTTTCAGGCTGATTCTGAGTCATTAGACCCCAATATTTGTGGTGATAGAAAAATAAATGACCAACAAATAGCACTAGAAACTACCTAGGCCAAGGCAAAAGAGCCTAAAAATATGTATAATCTCCCATTCCAACACAATGAGGAGGCCCCCAGTGAAGTGGTGTCAAATATTTTACCAGGAGATAATATTTCTTATTTGGATACAAAATAATTTACAGCGGATGAAACCCTATTTGCAAACCACATTTTTAACAATTGCAACCAAAAATACTACAAATTATGAAGCACAAATAGGTAAACCATTAAATGAAGAAGCATAAACACAAATACAATACACTGCTGAAGCATAAAACTCACGGTAATCCTCCTCCTCCTCCGCATGATGAAGAATAGCGTTCGACAGATGAAACCCTGCTGCGTTTTCCTCGGTTGAATGGCGTTCGACAGATGAAAGTCTGGAGGAAAAGATGACTAACAGGACAAGACTCTGTGTATCAAAGGTTTTGTACATCAAAACTTAGACAAGATGAAACCCTCTGCTATGTTTGAAGTGTTTGTACATCAAAACTCAGACAACATGAAACCCTAGTGCTGTGTTTGAAGTGATAACGACGCTTGAGCGGAATTGGCAGCGGATGAAACCCTATTTGCAAACCACATTTTTAAAATGCGAAGACTCCAGACCTAAAAATATATCAAATGCAGTCCAAAAACATTGAAAACCCAGTTTCCATTTTGAATTCCACCTTTTCAGTGGGAAGATCACGCTGCCCATTTTTGGGTCAAATCCGGGTATCGACGTCATAACCGAGTTTTGCAACTTAACAAACAAATGGTGGATTACCTTCAAAACTGGAGTTTGCACTGCCAATTCTGCTCGAATTCCGTCAACCAAACGGGGCCTTATATCTCTGCAAATACTCTGTACCATAAAATGGCATCTATTTGTGATATTCTATTAAATAATTCATCTGCTTTTCTTGTGATTCTGCATTTTGCATGAATGCCTGACTATGAGTACATTTTGAATTAATGGGAATTTCAAAGCCTTTTCACCCAATCCTTCAGGCCCAAATCTATGCCATTATCACATTCAACAAAGTAATATTGCTTTGGTTAAATCATGGTAGCCGCACATAAGTTTTTGGAATGGGAGTTTCATTTTACGATTGCCAAGTGCGTTTTGCTTGATAGTTTTTAATGTTAGGAAAGAAGAGTGTGAAACACTTTCCACAGTATCAAATTCTTAGGGGAGAATAAACCAGGCATGACTATCAATTTCCATTACAGTCAATAAGATGCACAAAAGTAAATAGAGTAAACATGAAAGGATAAACAAGCACAAAATAGAACACCAATATTTACGTGGGAAAACCCTTTTGGGTAAAAACCCACACACCCAAAGAAATAGTCACTTATATTATCATAAATATGGTTAAATATAAGTTACATGCTTTTTGATGTACATTCTCAACCTTAGTTCTACAAACGACGAATACTGGATCACAAAGTTTCACATAGATTGACTCTTTGCAACTTATCGAGTATCTCTACAACATTAGTTCATCTGCTCCTTATTTTTCCCTCACACTTTTATACCAACGAATCTCAAAGTGATTTATACACACCACAATTTGTTATGGAATCCGGTATGTTAACTATAATGGACAACCAACTTCCATTCGTCCAACTGCCAGGGGTCACCGTACCATCACCACACTCTGGTACCAAACATGGCACTGTACCTAACACCATGCGAAAACTTGGCTCTGCACCGACCTATGGTTCTCGATCCTCCTTCACTATACACTCAGCATGTATGTACAATGTTGGCATGTATGGTACTCCATATGGTTCCAACATGCATGGTCTTCATACTCTATATGGTCTTCATACTTCGTATAGTTCCAACATGAAATGTACTTTGCACGGTGCCAACCTGCATGTCTCTGTACAGTGCCAAGCCACACCTCTCCGCACGCCGCACGTGAGCAGCCACTGTACGGTGGATTCACCCATATGGTGAACTTACCCATACGGTGGACTCACCCATATGGATGAGTATGTAGGAGGCATGCTCAATAATCTCCCACTTGATGAGGTATGTACTAATGTCCACAGAGTTCGTAAACCATCTACTGAGAGTCATGGGCTTCAAGCCCCATTGAATTTGTGCACCATTTGAACTTAACTGGCACCTTCAGAACACTCAAAGGCTACTAAGAAACAATGACATCATAAATCCCATGTATCCATGAGCACCTGTAACTGATCAATCCATGTCGAACTCGAAATGAAAAACCACAATTAATGAAGTACCCAACAAATGATCAATATACTCAAAACACAGAAAACTCAACCAAGATCAATGTCAAAGTTTTAACTATAGAGTCACATGAACACAAACATGACAACGATAATCTAAAACATCTCAACCAAAGAGATACCATGCTCCATATGAACATAACCATATCATGCCAAAACTCTAAATGTATCTCAAGAGTGTATCATGACATATAATATTTAAGACATCCTAATAACAAGGATAACATGTCAAAAGAAAACATAAAAAACATCTTTACTAAGGACCCCTATGAGTCCTCAAGATGTTAGCATCTCCAATCACATGTCTACCCCAAATAGTGACCCAACAAATGTGAAAGATCCTTTTGTAGCAATAGGATCTACGACTCCCTTCAACCTCTGCAACACTAATGAAGATCATCCACCATCAGATGATGAATCTACATCACTGCCAACAACTCCCACTAAAGCATGTTATCGAGTCTCACATGACATCATGACAAACATCTTCTTCATGAAGATTGAACCAGACATCACTGATGTTTGACTTGCCAAAACAACTCAGAAGGCATCTCCATCATCACTTTGAGAAGATGCAGAAGACACAGAATCTGAAGAACTCTTCTTTTCTTTCTTTCTTCTTCTTATTCTTCTTCTTCTTCTTCTTCTTCTTCTTCTTCTTCTTCTTCTTCTTCTTCTTCTTCTTCTTCTTCTTCTTCTCTTTGCAATCCTTTTGAATATGACCAATCTGCCCATAATTCCAGCACTTCACTTTGGACTTCTTTCCAGGAGACTTAGATTTTTTCTCTGACTTGGATTTAGACTTCTTGTCCTCCTGCTTGCCTCAAACCGCAAGAGCCTCCTTGACCATCTCAGAAGTTTTCCTTCGCGCTTCTTTTAAAAACAATGAAGCAATCACATCTTCCATCTTGAAAGTGGTTTTTGTACTCCCAATGGACATCACCAGATGATCCCATGTGTTAGGCAAAGAACATAACAGAAGCATACATCGATCCTCATCATCAATCTTGAATCCTACAGAAGTTAACTGTGCAACAATCATGTTGAAACCATTCAGATGATCTACTATAGATGTATCCTCATCCATCTTCAAGGAATACAACTTCTTCCTCAAGAACAACTTGTTTACCAGAGACTTTCCCTGATAGATGTCACCAATTTTCTTCCACAAAGAAGTTGTTGTCTTCTCCTCATAAACATTTAACAGAACATAGTCTGCCAAATAGAGTCTGACCAACCCTTTGGCTTTTCTATCTGCGAGATCCTAGTCCTCTTGTCTCATGCCTAAAGGTTTAGCTCTAGCCACTACAAACCAAAGATCTCTATCTACCATCAGATCTTCCATCTTGAGTTTCCACAACTCATAATTGCTACCATGAAACTTCACAACATCTACTCTTCCTGATGTGCTCTCCATCTCAATCTACAATATTTATTATTAGTACCCTGCAAATCACCCACTACAAAACTGACGCAAACAACCTACCTACAAGGATAACCCAAGTAGCCTTGCTTTGATACCACTTGTTAGGAAAGAAGAGTGCGGAACACTTTCCACAGTATCAAATTCTTAGGGGAGAATAAACCAGGGATGACTATCAATTTCCATTACAGTCAATAAGATGCACAAAAGTAAATAGAGTAAACATGGAAGGATAAACAAGGATAAAATAGAACACCAATATTTACGTGGGAAAACCCTTTCGGGTAAAAACCCACACACCTAAAGCAATAGTCACTTATATTATCATAAATCTAGTTAGATATAAGTTACATGCTTTCTTATGTACATTCTCAACCCCAGTTCTACAAATGCTGAATACTTGATCACAAAGTTTCACAGAGATTGACTCTCTGCAACTTATCAAGTATCTCTACAACATTAGTTCATCTACTCCTTGTTTTTCCCTCACACTTTTATACCAATGAATCTCAAAGTGATTTATACACATTAGGATTCGTTATGGAATCTGGTATGTTAACCGTAACAGACAACCAACTTTCATTCCTCCAACTACTAGGCGTCACCGTACCACCACCACACTTTGGTACCAAACATGGCACTGTACCTAACACCATGCTGAAACTTGGCTCTGCACCAACTTGTGGTTCTCAATCCTCCTTCACTATACACTCATCATGTATGTACAGTGTCGGCATGTACGATACTCTGTACGGTGCCAATATGCATAGTCTTCATACTCTATACGGACTTCATACTTTGTATGGTACCAACATGACATGTACTTCACACAGTGCCAACGTGCACATCTCTGTACGATGCCAAGCCACACCTCTCTGCACGCCACACGTGAGAAGCCACTGTACGGTGGATTCACCTGTACAGTGAACTCACCCGTACGGTGCCCACCGTACGGTGGACTCACCCGTACGACTGAGTACATACGAGGCATGCTCAACATTTAAAACCTCTTCAAAAAATCTATTTGGCGCATTTGATGCAATTATTGTGCCTTGTATAAGCTTCCACAATTTGCACATTTTCTTCCATACAATCAAAGCATTCCATAAAATTTCCATTTAGTCAATGCTTTCATGGATGATTATACATTGTTTCAACATCCCAATTTCAGCATTGGTAAATGTAAATGAAATCTGACTTCATATTCTCCAATTGCATTTGCTAATTTTTTTTTAAACACTTCCAACAAAATCATATTATGAAAATCTTGAAATCATACATTCCACTAAAGTTACAATTTTTCATTGGTTTCTTGAATTTTCATTTCACCAATCTTTTCAAAATTCAAAATTTTTAGGTTTGAAAATAGTTATTGCCACTTTTAAGTTGGGAATATTCACCACCTAGTTTTTTCAAATTGTTATTGTTCACATTTATTTATTTTTCTTTGCATTTACTTTTCACTACCCATAATCTATTCATTCACTTTTTGTATCTCACAATCAGATTATAAGTTGTGAATTCACAATGCATATTTTGCATACTCCGCCTTCGCTTTTTCCCATTCATAACTTATCTTTGCATTCTCTTTTCACTATCCACAACCCTCTACATTCACTTTGAAATTGACAATGGTTATGAGTTGTGAATTTGGATTGCTCAAACTTTTAAATTTAAAAAAAATTTAAGAAGTGAATTTATTTAATTTTAATTTTAATTTTATTCAAATTTATTCACATTTTTTTATAGCCTTGTCATTACTTTTGATCGAGAAGGAATTGAACTTTGAAATTTTGACCAGATATCAATGAGGGTGAGGTGACCATAAACCAAAAGGATTTATTTTGACAAATTTTTAGGACAAATTTTAACGCTTTTTGAATATAAAACTTAATGAAAATGTAAGCATCAAAATTTCATAAGTTATGAAGTGGGTCGTCATGAAAATTGGCCACATGACTTTGAATAATACCGGGAACATACTCATAAAAAGGTTTCCCATGAAGTTTTATAACTTTCAAAATTTATGCATTTTCTCTTTTTGACCAATTGAAGACGTGAATATACATGATAGGACTTGGAGATGATGATCTTGAACTGAAATCACATCAGTACATATCATGAACAATTTTGATAACTACACATTTCAAACAAGCAAGACATTGGTTTCAGTGTAAGTTTTTAAATTGGTTGGTCACAAATGGGGGTAACAACTATCTCTAATTGGGGACAAGGGCTTTCAAGGATGCATAATGAATCCAAAATCTCTATGAAGGTCAACGCGTTATCCAAGGGGCAATAGAGTCACAAGAGAGACACCAAAATAAATTGATTGGAGAGATTAGAAGCAAGCCAAAAATGAGGCTGACATGACAAAAATTTCTACCTAAAATATGTACATGGTAGGGGATTTCTACCTAAAAACCAGATTTGCATACTCAAATGAATCCATTGATGGGCTGAGAAAAATAAATGCTAGCGCGGGACAAAAAATGACAACTCTAAAGTACCTGTGTACTCAATCATGAAATTGCTCTTTAAACTTCAGCCCCAAGGTTTTCCACATGTTCAACTTCCCTGATTGAGGCCATTATATCCAAACAACCATTCTTCATTGAAGCCATTTGAATCAGGAGTCCACTTAACCTCTTTTTGTACATTAGCGATCACCTCTTCTTGTATGAGTTGAAGTATTTCATCTTTAAGATTTCTAATGCACCTTTCACAAATTGGATTCAATATCTCAAATATACAAGTAGAACTACCATAAAACAAACTATCTTCTTGCATCTCTCTTGATTTGTCATCATTAATTCCTTGATTCTACTTTGATAGTTGACAATCTTTGTTTTGATAAGTATGACATATTTTCCACAACAAGTCAAATTGTGATATTGCTATCAGAATTCAACTGTCTAGTTTTTGAGTCAAACTCATTGACCCTAATGACATGTAACTGATTGAATGTTTGATAATGTTAAGTTGAAAGATAATGCAAGTCATTAAATCAATTAATGGACTGTATTGTCATTGATGTCAACTTGATATCATCTATACAGTCATGTACATAATGCCAAAGACTTCAGAGAACCAAATGAACCAAAGTTATGCTTTCAACAATACATAAAAGTCAAGTATTCACTAAGTGACAAACAACACCGACGAAGTGCACACTGACAGACAGAGACAAGAAGAACAATCACAATGATACCCGACAATCAGAAGCATAGTGTTGCTCAACGAAGCAAAACCAAAAAATGCCAGACGAGCAAAGTCAGAAGGTTGCCCAACGAGTAAAATTCCAATGATGCCCGACGGATGGAGATCACGAAGCTAACTTGAGTCTCACCAACGGATCAGTCAGTTGTCACCGACAACTAACTACAGTGGTGACCAATAGAACAGAGAGTTCAGAAAATGATAAAATATCTAGCTAGCAGAGTTAAATATAGACTTAACTGGTTGTCTACTTTGTTTTATTCGACCAGAGATAAGTGATTTATTTAAAGATGATTTGTACAGTTGGCAAGAAGATGTCTACGAGACAAATTAGGAGTTATGCTTTAAATCTAATTGGCTGGATTGTTTATCATGCCAAGAATCAAGAACCAAGAAACAATGAATATTATGTCTATATAAGAGACACGCTTAATTCATTTATGAATGAGATTAAGGGGAGTGAATAGAAAGAGGATGCTGAAGAGAAATTGACAAAGAACAAATTCATGCAGTGCTGATCAAACAAGTTGAAGGAGAGCTAAGGAATTCTGCAGACAAGCGACGAACAGTGAGCACAACATCACATAGCAGAAAGTGTGGAGCACAAGGATTGAATTGATACATTGGTCAGAGAGGTAATGTACTTAAATAGATTTGAAAATCCACAATTCAAGTTGTAATATGAACAGGTCATAGTGTTTCAATTTAACCATTGAAGCATAAAGTCTCTTAACCGAGTAGGACTTAGCAGTCTTCTATATATTGAGGTACATCTCAAGGAGTGCCAAAAAGGTTGATTCATGAAAGTAGCATTGGACTTTCCCGATACCTATTGACAGTCTAAGAAGGAGGATAATTCAAGGATGGTAGCAATAGATGCCTGATACTAAGTGATAACCTCTATGTATAAAATCCTCTAACAAGGTCGCACTTAACAGTGTGTTTGTAACCTTTAACAGGGTTGGCTCCTAACAGGGCTCACTTCAGAAGAGTGAAAATTTGGGGTACCAGTCCCAGTGGTTTTTCCCTTAACAGGGTTTCCATGTTAAAATTCATGTGTTATGTGTGTACGATTCATTTCTTTACTGTTTTGCATCTTACATAGCTAACTTTGGATTGATCGGTATACTTTTCTTATTTATTGAGATTCAATAAATAGTTATACCGCTTATCAGTAATCAAGAAAGAACAAGGATTGACAGAGAAAATTGATAGACAATTAATCATTATTAGTATTTCATGGCATGCATCTTGTAGGGACATAATAATCTAAGATTTATTGATTGGTGGTTAAGTTTGAAGAATAAAAAAATTTGAGGCCACTGATTCACCCCCCCCCCTCTCAGTTATTACTAACAATTGGTATCATAGCTTGTGTGCTTAGAAAGGAAGGTTTCAAGACCTAAGTCAAGATCACAAGATGAACAAACAAGATGTGCCCAAGTTGAACAAAGATAACTTTGCTTCATGGCAAAGCAAGATAAGGCTCCACTTATCAGGTATTGGTAATGATGTTACTCAATTCCTAGATACCGAATGTGTTTCCCATAGGAGTATTAATAGTAGATCAATTGAGAGAGAATAATGAGAACAACTGCATGGTCATAGATCTTTCTTCCTCACTCTCTGATGCTGAATTTGAAGATGTCAAAGATTGCAAAAATGCAAAGAAGATGTGGGACAAACTAAAACTTGTACATGGAGGTGATACAAATGTTCTGAGAGCCAAGGCAACAATCCTTAGAGGAAAGTTTGATGATCTCAAAATGAAAGAAGGAGAAAACATCACACAGTACAACACAAGAATAAAAGAAGTAGTCAATGCTATACGATGAGTTGGAGATACACTTGAACAAGAGACAGTGGTAAGTAAAATTTTAAGAACCTTACTGCCTGTTTATGCTATTAGAGTTTCTGCCATTCAAGAAATGAGAGCAGTAGCAAACAATACAGTCACTCTTGATAGTTTAATTGGTAGACTGATTTCATTCAAGAGATGAATAACTTTGATAATAGTGTCTTACCAAACTTAGAGTCTGCATTTAAATCTTCTATGAGAATAAGAAAATCAAGTCATAAACACACATCTAGAAGAGATAGTGAAAGTAAAAGTGAAGAAGAAGATCTAGATGAAATAGAAGCTCTTATGGCTAGAAGAATGCAGAGAGGCAAAGGTAAATACAAAGGAAAGTTACCACTTGTATGCTTTAATTGTAAATAGATTGGACACTTTGCTGCATGATGTCCTAACAAAAGAAAATATGACAAAGTTAATGACAGATATTTTGAGAAGAAATCAGATGGGGGTGATAACAAAGATTACAGAAGTTACTGACAATCAGAAAGAAGAGATACCCGATAATACAAGGACAAAGACAAGAAAGCTAGCTACCTACCTGCTTGCAAAGATGAAGATACTGACACCGAACCTGATGAAGACATCGATATGGTGTTTGTGGCCATGAAAGATGATTCAGATGAAGATGAAAGGTATGTTGATACTGCACTCATATCTAAGGTTAGAAAGAATGACATTTGGATTATAGATAGTGGTTGCACTCACCACATGACTGGTGACAAAGAAAAGTTTAACACTTTTGAGTATTATAATGGTGGTACAGTAAGAATGGGTAATGATACACCTTGTCCAGTTGAAGGTAAAGGAACTATAATGTTGAATAACCTGATTAAATGTGAAAATGCTTATTGGGTAAAAGGATTGAATTATAATCTGTTGAGTGTTTCTCAGCTGAATAATTCAGGTCATAGAGTAGCATTTGAGAATAAGAAGGCAAAGATCTTCAATGAATCAGGAAGATTGATTGGTATCAGTGAATAGACAAAAGGTAACTTATTCTATCTGAATGATACAAACACCACTTTCTTAATGACTAGAAATGAAGACATATGGTTGTGGCACAAAATATTGTGTCATGTGAATTTTGACAACATGATGAAAATAAGCAGAAGGAGAAATGTAAGAGGCTTACCGATGATGTCAAAGCCCAACAACATCATGTGTAAGAATTGTCAAAAAGGTAAGATGAAAAAGTCTAGTTTCAAAAGTAAAACCCATACATCTGATGATATTCTAGAATTAGTCCATACTGATCTATGTGGACCAATGAGGAAAAAGAGTTACTATGGAGATAAATATTTTATTCTCTTTGTTGATGATTACTCTAGAATGATGACAGTAATGTTTCTAAAAGATAAATTTGAAGCATTCAAGATGTTTAAATGGTATAAGGCTATGGTAGAGAAACAAAGTGGTAAGGATTCAAAATGCTTGAGATTAGATAGAGGAGGAGAGTTTATATCAGATGAATTCACTCACTTCTACAATGAGCATGGTATAAAAAGACAGGTTTCTGCACCAAGAACACCACAACAAAATGGGATTGCTGAGAGAAGGAATAGATCCATAGTTGATTGTGCTAGAACACTGATGATAGAGAAAGGCATCACCCAAATCTTCTGGAGGGAAGCTATCAGTACTGTTGTGTACACATTAAACATAGTACAATTGAAGAAGGACACAAAGAAGACACCCTATGAGCTATGGTATGGTAAAACACCCAATGTAAGTTACTTCAAAATCTTTGGTCATCAATGTTATATCGTAAAGGATGATAGAAATGGAAAGATTAATGCTAAGAGTGATGAAGGTATATTTCTAGGGTATTCCACCAAGAGCAAGGCTTATAAATGTCTTATCAGGGCTTCTAACAAAATTGTTGAAAGTGCAAATGTGAAGATAAATGAATTTGCAAAAAAGAATGAGCTGGAAAGCACAAAATAACTAGAGGACTACAACAAGTTTGTTTACTTGAAGAACCTAACACTCTACTCGAGAAATAGTGCTTAATTACAGAGCAACAAAATATTGTAACCGACGGTCAGGCTGCAAATACCGATGGTCAGGATAATAATCAAAATAATGCACAGAGTGATGAAGAACATAATGAAGGACAAAATGATGATCAAGATGATAGACAAAGAGATGAACTAGTTCTTGCTAGATATGTAAGAAGGTACCATCCATAGATCCAGATCATAGGACACAAGAAAGCTGATACAAGTACAAGAAGTAAGTCTCTAAACACAAGTTGTTTAATTTGTGAGTTTGAACCAAAATCTGTCAATGCTACACTTGATAATGAAGAATGGATGTGCTATGAATGATGAGATTGAGAAGATTGAGAAAAATAAGACATGGTCACTTGTACCAAGACCAAATGACAAGAATGTCATCGGTACTAAATGGATATTCAGGAACAAGCTGGATGAGAATGGAGAAGTCACAAGAAACAAAGCAAGACTAGTATAGAAGGGGTATGCACAAGAGGAAGGTATTGACTATGGAGAGACCTTTGCACCTGCTGCTAGGCTAGAAGGTGTAAGAATACTACTTGCTTATGCTGCATTCAAAGGATTCAAGGTACACCAGATGGATGTCAAGTCAACATTTCTAAATAGAATACTTGAAGAAGAGGTATACATTGAGCAACCGGAAGGGTTTGTAGATCCAGACAAGAGAAACATGGGATGTAGACTTTATAAAGCTTTGTATGGATTGAAACAAGCTCCTAGAGCCTGGTATGATCGACTTCATTCCTATCTTATAAGTGTTGGATTTGTAAGGACTAGTGAAAACAATAATCTTTATTTGAAGGAAGATACTGATTCTAACACTTTGATTGCTGAAATATTTGTTGATGACATCATATTTGGAGGCAATGATATGCTGTGCAAATAATTTGCTAATGAGATGAGAAAAGAGTTTGAGATGTCTATGTTTGGAGAGATCAAGTTCTTTCTTGGTCTATAGATCTTGCAACAATGTAAAGGTATTTTCATTACACAGTCCAAATACATTAAAGAGGTCCTGAAAATATTCAAGATGGAAGATTCCAAACCAGTTGGAACACTGATGGCTACTAGATGTAAGTTGACAAAGGAGGACAAGACATCAGAGGTAAATCAAACTTTGTACAAATCAATGATTAGAAAAATAATGTATGTTGTACACACTAGACCAGATATTGCACATGCAGTAGGAATTGTTGCTAGATTTTCTGCTGACCCCAGGGAATCATGTATGACTGCTGTGAAAATAATTTTAAGATATCTGAAGAATACCGAGGAATATGGCTTATGGTATAGAAGAGAAGGTAAATTTGAACTTAAGGTGTTTACCGACTCTGATTGGGCTGGAAATCTTGATGACCGGAAGAGCACAACTGGAGGAGCATTCTTTATGGGTGACTGACTTGTCACTTGGATCAGCAAAAAGCAAGGATGCATCTCTCAGTCTACTGCAGAAGAAGAATATATTTCTGCTGCTGCAAATTGCTCAAATATTGCATGGATCAAACAATTACTGGAAGGTATGCATATGAAGATCCTAGAACCAGTAATTATCTATTGTGATAACACCAGTGCAATAAACATTTCCAAGAATCCAGTCATGCATGCTAAGACTAAACACATTGCCATCAAATATCATTATTTAAGAGAACAAGTTCAAGAAAAAGAGGTGATACTTGAGTATGTGCAATCCAAAGAACACTTAGCTGATATCTTCACCAAGCAATTGCCCAAGGATGCATTTGAGTACTTAAGAAAGAGACTAGGGGTCAAACCCTTGTCTACCAGTCAGTAAAATGACCAAAAGGCTGCATCAGCCTACATATTATCATAATATCATTAATGTTGATACAAACAAAGAGATGATTTGCAAGGCTACATCTATATATAGATAGGTATATATCATCACCGAGCACCAGAGCATATTGTTGTATTGCTGATGGATAAGGGAAATTCAAGGAATATATTATGGATGGAGAGAAATGATTGTTTGAAATTAATGGTAGATATTTGTGAGATATTTGTTTGGCATTGTTGTCAAAGGGAAATAGATTATCCATACTATCACATTCTTCAAAAAAGGGAGAGAGATTATCCACTATCACATTACTCCAATAGGGAGAGATTATATCCTTAGGAAAAGAAATTGTATGGAAAGATTATACAAAGGGAGAGTTGCTAACAAGAGAAAAAGACATCAAAAGAGAAGAACAGTTAAGGGAGAGAAATTGACACAAGGAGAGAGCACAACACATCAGTAGACATAGAGTTGCAAGAATCAAATCTATGCTAAAACAAAGCTTATCGATGGTCAGACATTTATCGGTTAACATAACAAAAATATTGGTAGTTTAATGAATCTCAACTATTGTATTTCATATTGTATTAGAAATAGTATAGTGTGATAATATAGGATGTCGCCATCAATGCCAAAGGGAGAGATTGATGACATGCAACTGATTGAATGTTTGATAATATTAAGTTGAAAGATAATGCAAGTCATTAAATCAGTTAATGGATTGTATTGTCATTGATGTCAACTTGATATCATCTGTATGATCATGTACATAATGCCAAAGACTTTAGAGAACCAAAGGAACCAAATTTATGCTTTTAGCAATACATAAAAGTCAAGTATTCACTAAGTGACAAATAACACCAATAGAGTGCACACCGATGGACAGAGCAAAGAAGAACAGTCACAGTGATACCCGACGATCAGAAGCATAGTGTCGCTCGATGAAGCAAAACCACAGAATGCCCGATGAGCAAAGTCAGAAGGTTGCCCGATGAGTAAAATTCCAATGATGCCCGACAGACGGAGATCACGAAGCTAATTGGAGTCTCACCGATGGATCAGTTAGTTGTCACAGAAAACTAACTGCAGTGGTGACCAACAGAACAGAGAGTTCAAAAAATGATAAAATATCTAGCTGGCAGAGCTAAATATAGACTTAACTAGTTGTCTACTTTGTTTTATTCGACCAGAGATAAGTGATTTATTTAAAGATGATTTGTACAGTTGGCAAGAAGATATCTACGAGACAAATCAGGAGTTATGCTTTAAATCTAATTGGTTGGATTGTTTATCACGCCAAGAATCAAGAACCAAGAAATAATGAATATTATGTCTATATAAGAGACAAGTTTAATTCATTTACGAATGAGATTAAGGGGAGTGAATAGAAAGAGGATGCTAAAGAGAAACTGATGAAGAACAAATTCATGTAGTGCTGATCAAATAAGCTGAAGGAGAGCTAAGGAATTTTGCAGACAACCTACGAATAGTGAGCACAACATCATAGAGCAGAAAGTGTGGAGCACAAGGATTGAATTGATACATTGGTCAGAGAGGTAATGTACTTAAATAGATCTGAAAATCTGCAATTCAAGTTGCAATATGAATAGGTCATAGTGTTTCAGTTTAACCATTGAAGCATCAAGTCTCTTTACCGAGTAGGACTTAACAGTCTTCTATATATTGAGGTACATATCAAGGAGTGCCAAAAAGGTTGATTCATGAAAGTAGCATTGGACTTGCCCGATACCTATTGACAGTCTAAGAAGGAGGCTGATTCAAGGATGGTACCAATAGATGCCTGATACTAAGTGACAACCTCTATGTATAAAATCCTCTAACAAGGTCGCACTTAACAGTGTGTTTGTAACCTTTAACAGGGTTGGCTCCTAACAGGGCTCACTTCAGAAGAGTGAAAATTTGGGGTATCGGTCCCAATGGTTTTTCCCTTAACAAGGTTTCCACGTTAAAATTCATGTGTTATGTGTGTATGATTCATTTCTTTACTATTTTGCATCTTACATAGCTAACTCTAGATTGATTGGTATACTCTACTTATTTACTGAGTTTTGGTAAATAGTTATACTGCTTATCGGTAATCAAGAAAGAATAAGGATTGACAGAGAAAACTGACAGACAGTTAATCATTATTAGTATTTCATGGCATGCATCTATAAGGGACATAATAATATGAGATTTAATGATTGGCGGTTAAGTTTTAAGGATAAAAAAAATTGAGGCCACTGATTCACCCCCCCTCTCAGTTATTACTAACAAACCCATGTTTCATGAGTAGTGGCTCATAAAAAACCATCTCTCATGAGAATGAATGGAACTCTTAGCACTCATTGCATCTAGGTGTTGCAATGATATGATTTTAGTCAAACATTCCAAATAATGGTGTGGATTTGAAAGTACATTGTCATTGGCCTTAACTTGACTTTCATCTTTCATCCATTCTTAACCCTGCATTTGACTTGTGTCTCCATGGGAACATGTAACATCTTCTTCTTTTTTGGTATATGTGTTCTTTACAAAAACCACATAGCAAGGAGTATTTCCTAAAGAAAAATTCTCAAGGGAAAAAGGACCTTTTGGATAAGCATCATTGTTAAATCTGGGCAATCATCAAAAGTAGAGATTTCATGGAATTGGACATTATGTTGAACCTCTTTAGGTTTATTAACATATACTTTTCTTATCCAATTCTTCAAGATTGTTTTCAATAGTCTCACTTATACATGAATAATTTGTACCTTCTATTATATAATCTCCATAAATAAGTTTGATTTCATCTGTATTAGTATCATCTTTATGCACAAGGTGAATTTCAATGCCATGATGTAGAATTTGTAGCCTTTTATGGAAAACATTTCATTGACTCATAATGCAAGAATACCTCACAAGTATTTTCCTCAACATTCATAATATCATTTTTCAAATATAATACTTGATTTTATTTTAACTTAACTGACTTAGAAATATCATCACTGGGTGATTACATGGAAGAAGAAACAAATGAGTTCATACCTTGAATTTCACTAATAAGGATTTCTTCTTTGATGATTAATGATGAATGAATAAAGACATATTATCCACAAATATATTGGAGTTGATGAAAACTCAACCCTACAACTCCCAAGAATCACTTGCATGCAAACCTGTCATAGAAAGAGAGAAACAAATTCTATGGAGGCCAAAAATAACAGATCGATGAAAGAGGAAACATCACGTGCAAACAATGGAGAGAAAAACTTCTCAATGTAATAAAATCCTTAATACAATCAATAATTTACAAAGAGGGAATCCTTATAAAAGGATACCAAAACCGTAAAAGGGAAACCCTAAAGGGGAAAGAATTAATAATTAATAAGAATTAATTATTAATGAGCCTAAGTTTAGCTTAAGTGAAAATAATGTAATATGCAAATTAATTAATAAATCAATATGATTTAATTAATTAAGTAAAGAACATATATACTCCAATACCTCCCCCTTAAGATGAACTTAGGGAGAAGCTAAAAAACTAGGAATAAATGCAGAAGGCAGGAAATGGGTCCCAACAACAAGGCCTGATGAGGTACCCAAGTACAAGAAATCTTTGTAAATAGGAGAAAATGAGAAAACCCAGTGGGAATAACCCCTCTCTGAAAAGAGATGAAGACTAGTGAAGGACTAAAGAAGCCTCCAAACTAGAGAATGTCTCAGAAAATAGGAACAAAGGAAGAACGTGAAGAACATCTCTGAAGCATGAAGCTATAAACACTGTTGAAGAATAACTGCTAGAACCTCCACTGTAATAGAACATGATCAGGTAGAGAAGACTGCAATCTGCATGAGTGCCCTCAAATGACACTACTCAAATCAGGATGACAAACAAAAGAAAACATCGAAACTCAAATATACAGATGGAAAAAATACCAAAGTCTAAAGAGATGATCAATCAAAGATGGAAGGATGCCTCCAAAACATGAATGAAAGAGTGTCCATATGGAAAATGATCCATCTCACTGAAATGCATAGGTACCTAGCCATTGCATCTTCCTAGTACATAGGAACAAATACTGAATACATAGCTCAATCCATTGAACCAAGGAAGCATTAGATCCAGCAGGAGATACCCCCATAATGTTGAACAGGGAGAGGCAAGACATGTACACTGAAATAGACTGCCAAGAAAAACTACATGATGAAGAACCAGGAACATAAAAAGTGCAAAAGAAAGTAAAAATACATATAAAGGATGGTTTCGTAGAAGAACCACTCTCTTAACACACATCATGAGGCTAATGTCGTGGAAGGAACACTCACTTGACAAAGGTAGATGAAAAACAAAGAAAACATAAAACCCCCCATGAAACTTTATAATGTAGTGTGAGTACAAATAGGCACAAAATGTGTAAGATCCCAAGCATGCAACAGATGACACTTTATCTTAGTACGTTTGCAAAAAATAAATACTACATAAATAGATGTCTATAATGCTCAGGAATGACAAAAAGTTGTAAGAAGATGAGTAACAACTAAAAATGAGTCATCCCATGTAGGGAAAATGATCCCAGGACCTGAAACATCCAAAATATTCACCAGATTGCAAAAAAAAAAACCTAAATAAAATGTTCTTGGAGCAGATTTTAGAGATGAGACCCATACCAAAAGAAAGAGCATAGAACCAAATTTTCAACGATATGCAAAAGTCAGAAAA
Source organism: Thuja plicata (assembly GCA_018584345.1). NCBI lineage: Eukaryota > Viridiplantae > Streptophyta > Pinopsida > Cupressales > Cupressaceae > Thuja > Thuja plicata. Next base: position 1,246,652 of record MU225272.1, on the reverse strand, counting down.
TGGAGTCTGGATGAGCAAGATATAGCTCCCGGAGTACAAAAAAGAACCCTAAATTTGACTAGCAAAGACAAATGCAAGATGGAAAAATTAGGAAACCAAACCTCCAAAAGTAGATCAGCCTCGACACTAGCTTTTTGATGATATCTTGTTTTCCAAAAAATGCCTCTGTTTGCTCCAGATATGACAAAAAAACCAACAGGATCCTAGAAGGAAAAAACAAAATTGAGTCTGGTGGCTCTGCGGTGAAGCTTTGGCAAAGCCACGGTGGGGCAGAGGTTGAGCGATGGACCTGGTGGCGTGGTGGGCGGAGCAACGGTGGAGGCAGCTGAGAATCTCGACGGTGGTGGCTGTTGGCGGTGCCTAACCATAGTCAGCGCCAATAGTCACCATACCACTATGACACCCACCGATGATAGCATTGACTGCAAGCCGATGATGATGAATGCTAGTTGGCGGTGATGACCGCGAGATGAAGTTTTGTGTTTTTTTTTTTTAAATTTAAATTTTTTGAGGTTGTACGACCCTAAAATCATTTTTTTTGCCTCAGAGGCTCTCGCAGACCAAAATAGATAAACCTAATATAAAAATATAGGTTTTCAGGCCTTCTGAGTGCAATGGTGAGGTTTTTTTGGACCCAAAATCCTCCCATAATAGGTTCACTTAAGAACACAAAAAACACCAAAAAAACTCTTGAAAAATATGATTTAAAGAACAAGGCCCAAAATCTCTCATGAAGAGAACATGGGCATGAAGATCTGGAGCTCTGATACCATATTAGAGTTGATGAAAACTCAACCCTACACCTCCCAAGAATCACCTGCATGCAAACCTATTATAGAAAGAGAAACAAAAGCTATGGAGACCAGAAATAACAGATCGATGAAAGAGGAAACATCATGTGCAAACAATGGAGAGAAAAAACTTCTGAATGCAATAGCATCCTTAATACAATCAATAATTTTTAAAGAGGGCATCCTTATAAAAGGATACCAAAACCCTAAAAGGGGAAAGAATTAATAATTAATAAGAATTAATTATTAATGAGCCTAAGTTTAGGTTAAGTGAAAATAAAGTAACAGGTGACTTAATTAGTAAATCAATATGATTTAATTAATTAAGTAAAGAACCTATATACTTTAAAAAAATATTGTCATCGTATGAAGCCTTAAGACACCAAGTGGAAATGAAAATTTCATGAGAATCTTCTTGAAGTGTTTGTCCTTTATTCTTATCTTCTTGAAAGGGCATAAAAAAATCATCTTCACAGGTACATGCATTTTCTAGAGAGAAGTTTTTGATGCTCTTAATCCAAAGAATTTCATCAAGCACACCTTCACCTTTAGGAGAAAGCTTTTCCTCTATATCATTGTCTTTATTATAAGAAAAACATGTATCAATTATGGGTCCTCTTTTTGGAATGATAGTTTAAAGGAAACCAATGACCTTCCCATCTCCTTATTCAATATTTTTGAGTGTTAGAAGAAAAGAAGGATGCACTTTATCAAGAAGAAGCTTCATGTCACTATATAAGCTCTTAAAAATTGAATTTGTTTAGGGTCATCAAGAGTATGATCTTGTTGAACAACATGCACCAGAGAGGGTTTGTTGATGTTGTCCATTGCCAGTTTATAATCTTCTTTATCATTGCATGTAGGACCTCTTTTTGATAAAGGTTCTTGATTATGAATAATGAACTGATTCTAGTTTTGATATTTTTTTTAATCTTTTGTAAAGTTTGAAGAAAGGAATGATGAGTCTCAACAGAAGCAAGATGCATTTCGCCATAGAAACATTTTAAAAACTGAACTTGTTTGGGATCACTAAGAATTTTATTTTGTTGAGAATTGAATACATGACAAGGGTCATTTTCCTCTTCATTGTTGATGTCTTTCACTATTTTATGAAAATGATCATGAGCAATAAAATTGGTCTTATTTCCATCCTTTTCATCAAATCTATACAAAAGTATGAAGTAAAGAAGGGTGTACTTTATCAAGATTTGGTTGCATACTACTATAGAATTTCCTTAAGAATTCAACTAGTTTGGGATAACTAAGAACCTAATTTTTATGATAAGGGGTTTCATTGTCCCTTGATAATAAATTTGAGAAAAAAAGAACAAACCCATCTTGAATTTTTTACTCTTCTAAAATCAAAATGTCACTCTCACATCTGATCTGAAAAATGAATTATAATATTTATTAATCTTAGCGGAGACATGAAAGAATTTTGTGTTTATGTAACCATATATTAGCCAAAGCTCTTTGGAATTTGTCTCCTATATATTTCTTCCCATGACAAGATTTCTTCCATCTCTCTTTGAATTTTTTTTTGTTTGTCAAACAAAGATGGTGTTATACCACGTTGAACAATATGTTCATTAATTTCATCTAGTTGATGTTGCAGATCAGATTTTGATTAGAAAATATTTTTGAAATAAAATTTATTCCAATGCCTAACTTTTTGTTTCATGTACCCTAATTTTTTACATAACCGAAACATTCTTGAACTTGGAAAACATGGGGCACTAATTCACCAAGATCTAAGAAGGGGTAGGAAAGTTGGATATCTCAGCCTCATGTTCTCAAATTTAAAATGTATGGTGGGGATTTTTATTTTTGATGCATGAAGTATGTGAAAAATCATTAGGTAATTATTTGAGCCTATTAATGGTAAAATCTTAGCGAAAATTAGACAAAAAAAGCAAGATCTAAGAAGGGTTCACAAAAAAAAGTCGGCATTCAAATATTTTGAGAAATCCCTCCTTCTGTTGGTACAAGTAAAGTTTCCATTGGCTGGATCACAATCATATAAGTCATTGGTAGTATAAAAATCATTAAAGCCTTGCATAACTTTGAGTGAAGGTTGTATACCCCCTTCCTTATCTTGAATTGATAGAATGACATTAAAATCCTCCCACCCCTAGCTAAAAGAACTTTTTTATCAGATAGATTATCTACAACTAAGGAAAGAGAATCCTAAAGAAGTCTCTTGCTCATTTTGGAAGAGGGCCCATTGTTATTGAGGACAAGAAAGGAGTTGTGAAAATAATATATTTGAGATTAAATCTAGTTGGGATTTGAGAGAATGAGATCTACTTTTGGTTTGAGTGGTTTGAGGTGAACGTGGGGGAGCCAGAGGGTTGAAATTTTAAGAAGAATGAGAAGTTGGATGAGTTATTGATGTTGTCATTGATGTTAACATGTTTATGTTGTCATTGGTGACTAGTTGTTGTAGCTGTTCTTAATAATTGTTCCTAGCAGTGGTGTTGAGAGATATGCTCTGCATTTATTCTAGATTGAAAATCTATTCATGTGGCTTGGATATGTTACTAAGTAGTGTTTTAGAGATTTTAAATTTGATATTTTGTGCTTTGGATCATAGTCAGAGGAATTGGTGTTCACCATTGTGTAATAGTGTTTGAAAATTTTTCCTGTGCAAAATGCATGCTCCACATTTCTCTACTTGTTGGTTTGTGGTGCTAAAGTTTTGGAATTGCGCTTACGATGTTTGTATCTTTGTTCATTTTAGATGCCACAAGTTTTTTTTTTTAAATTTCGAAGGTGTGTGTTCAAAGTCCAATGGTATTTACTCTAGGTTTGGCCAACCTCGAGTGTTTACACTTTGATATAAAAAGCTCTCGTAAATATAAGTTGTAGGGTAACATGTATATTGTATATTTTGGTCCTAGTTAAGAAGTGTTGTGGTCCACTTTTCATTTCTTTCCATTATAGGAATTCTTAAGTGTCGACCTAATTTGATTATGATCCGTTGAGATGATTAGCTAACCTTGGAAGGTTTTCAAATGTATAAGGATGATATAAATAAAGGATAAATTATTGAGTGTGTGTGATGAATATTTGTGAAAGAGAATCTATCTCCCTATATGTGTGGATATGAGTCGGTGCAAAGAACTATGACATGGAGTGTGGAATTTCATGTCTTGGCTACTAGAAGTAGTGAGTAGGAGGTATCCATAATCTCTCATTCCAGTTGCAAAGCTAACTTAGTGGTGAATTTTTTTCTATTCTTCTTCATCTGAGCAGTGAGACCTTTGAAAATGAGCCTTATTTTGGGCAATAATTCCTCTGAAAGTGAGCCTTTTTGCACTGATCATTCTTTTTAAAAGTCATTTTAATCAATGTCACCCTATCAGGTGTGTATATAATTGAGAATTAATCTTCTCCATGGTTTTTCCCTTAACATGGTTTTCCACGTAAATCTATTGCTTCATGTATATGGTGGTTCTTGTGTTCCACATATTCCTTTCATGTTTACATTATTATATGATTAAGGATTAAGATATGTTTTTTGGAATTGATTCAAGAAAATATTTATAATTTATATTGACAACTTATTCACCCCCCCCCCAAATTTTTTCCTTGTGCAGTTAACAATTGGTATTAGAGCTTAGCTTTGGTTCCTTGAAGAAGAGCATAACTACTCAAGATGAGATCCTGATGGCACACAAATTGATTATTCCTATGTTTGATGGATCTGATTATTCATATTGGAAGATAAAGATGAAAATATACTTGATTTCTCTTGGTTATGAGGCTTGGAAGGATGCTTAGAAAGAATATGTTAAACCACAGACTGGTTTGGATAATCCTGACAAGATCAAGGAATTTGAAGACAATTCAAGGAAAGGTAGGCTATTTTTAGTGCTCTCTCTAAAACTAAATTATCAAACGTTATCTCTATAGAAACTGCTCATGGTGTTTGGAATAAGCTAGAGAATATTTATGAAGGTGATGAAATGGTCAAATGTAGCCAGTTGTAGAATTCAAAAGCTAAGTTTGAATGTTTGTAGATGGAAGAGGATAAAAATATAACTAGCTATCTATAGAAGCTCGTTGATGTTTTAAATGAGATTAGAGGTCTTGGCTATGAATTGAAAGAGGATGAAGTTGTAAATAAGGTACTCATAACTCTTACTTAACCTTATAGTTCTAAGGTCTCATCTATAAAAGAATCACAAAATTTGGATAAGTATACTAGAGAACAAATGTATGGCTCCTTACTTGATTTTGAGATGATAGAATTTGGTATTGCCAATGTGAAGACATAAACTAAATTTAAAGTTGATAAATCAATGAAGGATGAGGAATATGACGAAGAAGACTTTGATAAGATTGAGGCAAAATTTGTGAGGCATATAAAAAAGGGAATCATAAAGTGCAAAGGTAAGTTTCCCTTCAAATATTTCAACTGTGGTAAGATAGGTCAATATTCTTCTAGATGTCTTGATAAAGTTATAAATAATAAGAATAGGGAAAGAAAAGGAAAGATAAATAAGAAGTTTTATTTTGTCAGAGAAGATGCTAGTATTTTTTCTGATGAATTTGATTATGAAGAAGATGATGATTTCTTGTTTCTATCTATAAAAGAAGAACCCTTTTCTACTAACCTTGGAAAAATTATGAAAGGAAAATCTCTGGAAGGTGAGGCTAAAGTTGAAAACACTATGACATCTACTTTTCATGCTAAAAAGGATAAGGATGTATGTATTATTGAAAATGGATGTTCAAATCACATGACTGGTGACAAGAGTAAGTTTGTAAAGCCTAAAAAATATGATGGAGGTGTTGTTAGGTTTTGAGATGCTCAAACTTCTAAGATAGTTGGAATAGGCTCATTTAGTTTTGATGGCAAGCATAATAACGACAATATTTATTATGTTAAGGGCTTAAGGCATAATATTTTGAGTGTTGGTCAAATGTGTAGAAATGGATACAATCTTGTTTTCTAGGATGGTGGTTGTGAAATTGGGAAAAGGTCCAGAACTATGAATGTTGATGTAAAAAAGACAAATGCAAATCTTTATCAGTTAAAGAGTGTTAGTGGATACTTCTTGATGACTCAGATCAATGAAAATTGGCTATGGAACTAGAGGATGTGTCACATTAATTTTGATAATTTGGCGAGGATTAGTTTAGTTCAAGTTGTGAGGGATCTTTCAAAGATTACAAAGCCTACTAATGTTGTCTGCAAAGAGTGTCAAGTTGGAAAAAAAAACAAGGATGACTTCTAAGGCTAAAGAGCAATATTCTATCAGGACGTTGGAATTAATGCACACTAATCTTTGTGGCCAACCAAAAAAAGAAGTTAACAAGGTGACATGTATTTCATGTTTTTAATTGATGATTATTCTAGAATGACTTGGGTTACTTTTCTAAAAAAAACTTAGAAGATCTAGAAAATTTTAAGAAATTCAAATCTATAGTTGAAAATGAGATAGATACAAGAATCAAATGTGTAAGATTTGATAGAGGAGGAGAATTTACTTCAAATGAGTTTAATAGTTTCTGTGAGAAGCATAGAATAAAGAGACACTTGTTTTCTCCTAGAACACCACAACAAAATAGTGTGGTTGAGAGAAAGAATATACCAATTCAGGAAGGCACTAGACCAATGATAAATGAATCAAATATACTAGAGAGAGGAAATACATATGTACACACTTGACAAAGTGAAAATTAGAAGAATCTTTAGGAAGATATATTATGAACTATGGTATGGAAGGAATTCTTCTGTGAAAATATTTTAAAGTATTTGGAAGTAAGTGCTACATCAGAAGAGGTGAAGACAATTTGGGAAAGTTTTACTCAAGAGCTAATGAAGATATATTCCTTGGTTACTCCACTAAAAGTGAAACTTAAATATGTTACAAAAAGGGACTGAGAAGAAGGATACTTGAAAGAACAAATGTGAAGGTTGATGAAGGCATTACAAATAACGCAACAGTCAAAGTTATATATGAATCAAATGAATCAACTGGAAAAGAGGAAGAAGATAAGATTGAAGAAACAATAGAGCAAAATGACAAAGAAGATGCTCTAGCAGATGTTCCTAAAAATCCTAAGTCTATAAAGAAGAATCATTCAGAAAAATAAATTATTGGAGATAAGAACAAAGGCATTATAACAAGAAGTAAGGTTGCTGAAGAACAAGTGAACTTATGTTTATTTCAAAAATTGAACCGAAGACTTTGAAAGAAGATTGCAAGGATCAACATTGGATGAGAGATATGAAAGAATAACTAGAACAAAATTGAGAAGAAACATTCTTGGGAACTTGTCCCAAGGCTAGGAGAAAAGAATGTGATAAGAACCAAGTGGGCATTCTGGAACAAATTAGATGAAGATGGATATTTATTGATAAATAAGGCAAAAATTATGTGTAAAGGCTACTCAAAAGTAGAAGGAATAGATTTTGAGTAAATTATGCTCATGTGGAAAGACCAGAAGTAATTAGGATTCTTTTGACTTTTGTAGCAAATAAAGACTTCAAGGTTTATGAGATGGATGTGAAATTTTCATTTCTAAATGGAGAATTAAAAGGATATACATAGAGAAACCAAAAGGATTCAAACTACCAGACATGCTAGATATGGTTTTCAAATTGAAGGAAAAACTATATGGATTGAAGAAAAATCCCAGATTTTGGTATGTATGACTATACATGTATTTACTAAACAAAGGGTTTCAAAAAGGTACTACTGATAGTAATCTTTATTTTTAAGTTGAAGAGGATGAAATCTTCATTGTTGTAGTATATGTGGATGATATAATATTTGGAGAAAATGATGGTATGTGTAAAAAAAATTCTAATGAGATGCAAGAATAATTTAAAATGTCTATGATTGAGAACTAAGTTTTTTTCTTGGGTTACAAGTCAATCAAATAAATGAAGGTATCTTCATTTCATAATTAGAGTATGTTAAGGAACTTTTGAGAAAGTTTGGAATATAAAATGCTAAAATGGTATGTACTCCTATGGCTACTGGTTGTAACTTGAGTAAATATATTGAATCTCCTAAGATTGATGAGAGAAGATACATATCAATGATTGGATGATTATTATATTTGAATACTACTAGATCAGATATCACGCATGCAGTTTGTCTTGTAGCTAGATTCCAACAAGATCCTAGAGAAACACATGTTGCTCATGTAAAAATAATTTTCAGACACTTGAAATCACCGAAGAGTATGGATTATTATAACCCAAGAAATTTGACTTTACTCTGATTGCTTATACTGATACAGATTGGGCTGGTTGTGTAAAGTACAAGTGGGGGTACATTTTTTTTGGACCTCGGTTGGTTGCTTGATCAGGCAAGAACCATGATTCAAAATCTTTGTCTAATGTTGAAGCTAAATTTATTGCTGGTGCATCTTATTGTACATATGTATTATGGATGAAACAAATATTGAAGGATATTAGAATATTTTTAGATGAGCATATTTCTATCATTTGTGACAACACTAGTGCAGTAAATATTTCAAAGAATCGGGTATTGCATTTAAGGACAAAACACATTTCAATCTGGCATCACTTTTTGAGAGAGAAAGTTTTAGAAAATGAGGTGAAACTTGAGTATGTGTCTACAAAAGAATAAATTGTTGAAATGTTTAATAATTTGCTTTTTAAGGATACTTTTAAATATCTTTGGGAGAGATTTGGGGTTATTTCCCCTCCTTCTCAAAACTAGATGCATATAGAGATGTGCTATTCTAGTGGAATTCATGTACATCTTAATCTAGACTAATGATGGAGGGTTCCTTTTAGGGAGAGCTAAGTGCAGTTGTGAGTTGATATGTATTCTTCAAGGGGAGCTGAGGAGAACAAGCAAGTATATTTGGGTATGGTATTCACAATTGGTGTCAAAAGGGGAGATAATTAGGTATGCAAGAGTTGTTTTTTGGAGAGAATAAGACTTGATAAAGTTTATGTTTTGATGTGTTTCTATCAATAAAAATGGGAATATTGTTGTAGGTTTGAGAAAAATGAGTAGTTGGATGAGTTATTGATGTTGTCATTGATGTCAACATGTTTATGTTGTCACGGGTGATTGGTTGTTGTAAATGTTCTTGAGTCTTCCATGTAGTGGTACTGAGAGATATGCTCCACATTTATTCTATATTAAAAATATATTCATTCAAAGTGGATATGTTATTAAGAAGTATTTAGAGATTTTAGATTCAAGATTTTGTGTGTTGGATCACAATTTAGAGGAATTGGTTTCCACTAGTGTGTAATAATTTTTGACAAAGTTTCTTGTGAGAAATGCATGCTCTGCATTTCTTCATTTTTTGGTTTCTGGTGTTGAGGTTTTTGAATTATGCCTATTATGTTCATATCTTTGTTCAGTTCAAATGACATGAGTTTTTTTGTGTTTAAGAGGCGTGTGTTCAAAGTCCAATGGTGTTTACTCTAGGTTTGGCCAACCTCGAGTGCTTATACTTTCACATAAAAAGCTCCGGTGAATATAAATTGTATAGTAATGTGTATGTTGTATATTTTGGTCCTAGTTAAGAAGTGATGTGGTTCTCTTTTCATTCCTTTCCACCACAGGAATTCTTAAGCGACAACCTAATCTGATTTATGTTCGGTAAGATGCTTAGCCAACCTTGGAAGTTTTTGCAAGTATGAGGATAGTATAAATAAAGGGTAAATTGTTGAGTGTTTGTGACGAGGATTTGTGAAAAAGAATCTATCTCCTTTTATGCATGGATATGAGTTGGTGTGAAGTATTGTGACATGCAGTGTGGACTTTCATGTGTTGGCTACTAGAAGCAGTGAACAGAAGGTATATGTAATCTTTCAGTCAAGTTGCAGAGATGAATCAGTGGTGGATATTTTCTCTTTTATTCTTCTTTAATTGGGTAGTGAGCCCTCTCACAATGCGCCTTCTTTTTAGTTGTGCACCTTTTGGCAGTGAGCCTTTTTATAGTGAGCATTCTTTGTAAAAATCACCTTCACCAATGTCACCCTAACAAGTGTTTATATAATTGAGAATTAATTTTCTCCATGGTTTTTCCCTTAACAAGATTTTCCATGTAAATATGGTGTTCCATTATGTATGGTGGTTCTTTTGTTTGATATGTTCCTTTCATGTTCACATTATTTTGTGATTAAGGATCAAGATAAGTTTTGTGGATCTAATTCAAGAAAATATTTATAAGTTCTATTGACAACTGATTTACCTCCCCCTCTACCCCCTTGCCCCCAGTTGTCTTGTGTATTTAATACAGAAGTGGAGGTGGAGGGTGTTGAGGTTAAGGGGGTGGAGTTGTTGGATTACAAGAAATATATATTTACTAGATCTTACAAGATATTTAAATAAAAAAATAGGATACATAATACACTACATGTACATTGAATTAGAATTTCTACAAGCACGTAGAAATTTCAAAATTTAAGATTTAACCACAATTTTAAAATACATGTATACTTAAAAATGCCCTAGGAATTTCAAAAGCATGTATTAAATGTAAAATGAGAGATTAATAGGTCCTAATAGGATGGCTTAAGGGGATAATTACTCCAGAGATAAATCTACCAAAATAAATAGATGATGAATGTTATCAAACTATGTATCATGTGATCAAATTAAATATCTATATACTTAGTATTTGAGGTTTAAGTTCCTAGGTGAAATTATAGCTTAAGGGGTAATGAGTGATCATGTCTTAAGAGTTCCATATTCAATGCGATCAATCACAATATGTATATTAAATGTGATTGAACATTAAACCTATGTATCTAACTTTAGTAAGGTTCTATGTATTTAACGTGATCTCCAAGAGTTCATGTGTCCTAAGGGGTCCTAATATGACGACTTAAGAGGAGAAGCACTCAAGAGATCAATTTATCAAAATGAATAGATGATTAATGCGATCAAATTACATATCATATGATCACATTAGATATAAAAATATAATTAGGATCTATGGTTTAAGATACTAGGTGAAATGAGAGTTTAAGGGGTAATGAGATCTAATGTCTTAATGGTCCATATTTGATGTGATCAATCAAATTATGTATATTGAACATGATCACATTAATTATAAGGATGTGATTTTAGGATGAGCTATGGTTTAAGGTCCTATGTACTTAATGTGATCTTAAGGGGTCCTACATATCATGTGATCACATTAGATATCTATATAATTAACATCTATAGTTTAAGGTCTTAGTTAAAATGAGATATTAATGGGTCCAAATAGGATGATTTAAGGGTAGAAGAATTCAAGATCAATTAATCATTTAGTAATACATGAATGTGATCAAAGTATGTATCATATGATTACATTAGATATCTATAAAATTAGGATATATGGTTTAAGTTCTTAGGTAAAATGAGAGCATAAGGGATAAGGAGAGATCATGTCTTAAGTATGTATATATCATGTGATGAATGTTATCAATGTATGTATCATGTGATTACATTAATCTATATATAATTTTAGGATCTATGATTTAAGGTCCTATGTAAACTTAGCGATTAAGGGACATCATGAGAGTCCATATCTTAAGGGGTCCTCCTAGGATGGTTTATAATCTTATGGTGAATGTGATCAAAGTATGTAGATCTTATGATCAAATTAGACATATGTAATTAGGATCTATGGTTTAAGTTCCTAGGTAAACTAGGAGTTTAAGGGGACATGATAGTTGATGTGTCGTTAGGGGCTCTATTAAGGTGGATTAAGGGGTTTTATTTCTTGATGATATTTTAAGCTATGTTACTATTTGTTTCTAGTCTAGGTTGTTCATTTACTATTTGTTTTTGGTCTAAGTTAATTATGTTTTTCTAGTCATTGTTATTGGTTTTTTATTGTTTCTAGTCTATTTTATACATGTAAAATAAAAAATACAATTATTTCCAAGGAAAAATAATAAAAATATAATTATTTAACATGAGTCGTACAAAATACATCTAAATTTTAAAAAACAAACAATACTTCACTATTACAACAAAATAATTAATCCTAAATACAAAATATTAACAATAAACAACATTTTCTATTAAAAACAAAATAAAAGACCATAACCCAAAACTAGACAAGGAAAGGTAAAAAAATACTTACCTGAAGTTGAAGTGGTCAGAAGTAGGGTTCTCAAGGATCCCATTCACTTTTCAAGTGAAAATGACCTCTCAGACCTTTTTATTTTTTTTTGAAGTTTTTAAAAATAGTATCTCATTTAAAACCTAATGGGATCATGTTTTAAAATTTTTGGCTTGGGATCCCATCAACAAATAAGATCTCATTCCAATTTTTGGCTCAGGATCTCGAAGCGAAATGGGATCACATTTTATTTTAAAGTGGATCATGTTTTGTTGAGTGTGTTTTATCCTATTTTGCTAAGTCTGAAACTTTGACCACAAGTGGACTCAACTTTGTGCACTTGCCTCTTTGCATTATGGTGATTTTGTAAGATTGTATGCATGCTTGTCTCTCAAGCATTATGTAAGAATTGAATTAAGTGTGACTAGATATGAAGTATTATTTCCTAGATATTAATACAATAGTTCCTAGAAAATCCCATATAGGGGTTATATTTGAGCCGCATTAGACATGGACTCCAATCACATTACATTGATTTGATTTTCCACTGCAATTGGTATGCATTTATTGTTGTAGAACTAATGTTGCAAAACTATTTGAATGTAATGAACCCATTAATCTAATAAGATAGAGATTGTGATTTCATCTATTATATATTTTTCTTCATATTAAAAAAAATCAAGATCCATTTCTATCATTTGCTATTTGAAATTTAAATATTGCTAATGCATATATTATAGTTTTAAATTTGAGTTGTCTAAGATTTGATTGAATTCCAAGGTTGTTAGTGTTGTTATTAATCAAATAATAAGTATTTTTGGAAGGTTGAGAATCAAGGTCCTTGCATTAATATTTTAGTCGAGACATTATAGTTAAATTATATAAGAGTTGACATAGTAAATGTAAAAAAGAGTTAGAATGTGCTTAGTTCTATGTCAATTTATGGTATGATAAATTTGGGCTTACTTTTGACTAGACTATGTTCACAATTAAGTTTCTAGAAACTTATACTCCGCACAAACTTATCCTTTATATAAATGGTCCTCAATTCCTATTTGTTTTTTCCCATTCTTATGTTTAGTTCAAAAGTTGTCAAAAATTACCTTGGGGGTTTGATGTGTAGGAAGAGAAGTGTGAAACTTACTTGATTGAAAGTGAAAATCATTTTCTAATATATAACTATCAAAGATATACTACAAACAAATTTAAATTCCTTGTATGAGGATGGAAATATCTGATGTGTCTATTGTAAGCAGTTGGCACACAAACCAATGAGTAACAACCAAAATATCCAAGAAGATTATATTGGTAAGGTGGGAAAAGACATTTGAACTAGGGAAATAAGACTATATAAGGATAGTTTTATCCAAGAAATAGGGTTGCCACTATGGTTTAGTTTAGGATTTAGACTAGTGGCATGAGGATTGGCATGAACTATTTGGGACTAAGGTAGGCTAATAGAGGTTTTAGTATTTTATTAACTTGTACTCATAAAATACTAATGTGATTTTTTTAAAGGATCTTCATCCATAAAGTTGTTTTAGCTATCTAATATAGGATCTTTCAACAAATTATCTCGGGGTTAAGAATGTTAAGCTAATTAGCAAATATATTTTTGATAAAGATCAAATTTTAAATAGTAATGCAATTTTAACATTTTAGGAAATATACCTAGACATTTCCTTAAAATTACAAATTTAAAACTATAGTTTTGCGGGGATATATATATGTATCAATTTCAAGTCCTATCTGCAAATATTTATACATAGTTCACTTATTTAACTACAGTGACTCTCTGATAATTGAAAAATTGTGTGCTTTGGGCATTCAATGGCTCTGTGATAATTTCATTACGTTACAAGTATTTACAAGAAAAATATTGTTACAAACATGTACATGCATGCATATGTATATATCTGTAAACATATATTGCCTTTTATATGTTTGCCTATACATCAAGACAGTCCCCTGATATTGGTGGTAAGAAACTATTTTTTTCTCTTCTTAGATAGAATTTTCACATTGTCACATAGATGCACTATTTATTTCTGCCCCAAGATTAAGACCTTAGAAATCTACCTCCCACAATGCTTATATTTATAAAATGATTAGCATGCGCACTAAACAAGTCTTAAGAGGAACCTAAGCTAGGCCACATGATCCCTCAAGTAAATCTCACACTTCATTTAAATAAGGCTTGGATCTTAATCAAGTTTATAAAAATGGAGAAATTGTGAAGGAGAGATAATTTTAGTTTGGTTTGTTATAGTATGGTTAGTTGTAGGGGAGAGGACCCAGTAGCTGCCCAGGATAACTTTGTACACCCAGAACTCCTAAACCGTAAAGCTAATTTACTCAATTTTCTCAGTGTGTCTCCATAGGTGAGTTGAGAGCTTAAAGCTAAGGTTTTGTATTTTGGGTATTCATGGATCTCTCTGTAGAGATCGTCAAGCGCAAAGTGGTCAATAAGTGCCATTTCAAAAGTGGAGCCCGGTACCTGCCCCCAAACCCCCCAATAGATGATAATAAAATATTCAAAACATAATCGGTTTAGACCCAATAACCGATCGCTATTGCACCCATGACCAATATGTTTTTGATTTTGATTCGTTTAGGGGTGATTATAAAATAATCACTCTAACACTTTAATTCTTTGTGGCAACATCTTATTATAACCTGCCGATGACCCCATTTACCCTCAACTGACCCCATAAGAAATCACATTGACACTACTGTTACCTAAGCAGTGCTACGTAACAGGCGTTGGGTTACTCATTAACTACCCATCGATAACCCTAAAACCATGTGGAGAAATAAATTGTTTTCTGCCATTTTGCCGCCTTCTTTTCTCTCCGTGCCTCCTCTCGGCTCACAACGATCCATCTCTGCGCACCTTCTCTACTTCAGGTGATGTTCCAATCTCAGGTAACAATGATTTCACAAGTTTCTTATTATTCAATGTGTGTGCGTAACTGGTTTTCATGAATTCCTTGCGTTGCATAACTTGTTTTCGTGGTTTCCTTACGTTGCATAACTTGGTTTCTGTCTATTCTCTTCTACTACGTGTGCATAACTTGTTTTCACATAATTATTGAAATATATGTGACAGAAATAGGGAACACTATCATTTTAATCATGAGAAGATGTTATATTTCTTTTTAATACAGTGTATTTGTAGTTTGAATCATTTGGTTGACTTATTTCTAGGGCTTAATCATTTCTCTGTTAAATATTTTGAGTATAATCATTTCTTGGTGTTGAGGGTTAATTATTGCAATATATGTGATAGAAATAGGGAACATTGTCAATTTAATCATGAGAAGATGTTGTATTTCTTTTTAATACTGTGCATTTGTAGTTTGAATCATTTGGCTTACCTATTTCTAGGGTTTAAACATTTCTCTGTTAAATATTTTGAGTATAATCATTTATGGGTGTCGAGGGTTTCTGTCTGTTCTCTTCTAATGCGTGTGCATAACATGTTTTCATGATTTCCTTGTGGCGATTTTTGTAGTTCATTAGAGGCTTATGAATGCTACATTATCCACTGTAATTATTGCAATACATGTGACAGAAATAGGGAACATTGTCAATTTAATCATGATAAGATATTCTATTTCTTTTTCATACACGTGTATTTATACATGTATGTATATGTGTGTGTGTGTGTGTGTGTGTGTCTCTCTCTCTCTCTCTCTCTCTCTCTATATATATATATATATCTATATAACTTGTTTTCATGATTTCATTGTGGTGCACAATTTTTTTTCATGAATGTTTAGGGGTGATTATAAAATTCTCACTCTAACACTTTAATTGTTTGTGTCAACATCTTATTACAACCTGCCGATGACCCCATTTACTCTCAGCTGAACCCATAAAAAATCACATTGAAACCACTGCTATCCAAGCGGTGCCACATAACCGACATTGGGTTACCCATTTAGTGCCCATCGATAACCCTAAAACTGTGCCATTTTGCCTCCTTGTATTCTCTACGTGCCTCTTCTCTACTTGATGTGATGCTCCAATCACAAGTAACAATGATTTCATGAGTTTCTTATTATTCAATGCGTGTGCATAACTAGTTTTCATGATAGCAATATCCTAGCCCAATAACTATCCACAGGGAACCATAGAACCATGTATACTATGAATAAGTAGTCATGTTGTCATATTCGTATCATTGAATTTCTTGACACACATAATTGGACTGTATGCATTTTCCTTCATTTCATCTATTGGACATTGACTATATGTATTTCTGTTATATCCATCTCTCACTTTAAAAAAAAATTATTATTGTATCCACTTGCACTTCATACTTGCATGTACATACAGGTATTATTGTTATATGTGACAGAAATAGGGAACATTGTCAATTTAATAATGAGAAGATGTTGTATTATTGCAATATATGTGACAGAAATAGGGAACATTGTCAATTTAATCATGAGAATATGTTGTATGATTTCCTCTTCTTTGCTTCATGTGATGCTGCAATCACAAGTAACAATGATTACATGAGTTGGTTATTGTTTAATGCGTGTGCATAACTGGATAATGATTTCATGTCTTTTTAAAGACACCATAGTTCATTAAGGCTTATGAATGCTACATTATGCAGTAAAATTATTTTGTATTACTCATTTTACAACGGTGTATTTATAGTGGATAATATAGCATTCATGACCCTATAGTGAGCTATGATCCTATACTTGAATTTAAAAATGCAAGTTTGTGTATTCAAATATGTACTTCTTCAATCCATTCTATGACTGCAAATGCTTGTGCTTTTATGCATGAAATGACCGATGCATTCCCACCACTAATTGAATTTCAAATACAACAACCAAAAATTAAATGACCAATTTCGTATAATTGTGAGTAAGTGTCTGTAATTCTCAGTGCAAATTTGCTTGAACTCTTTTAAATATTTTTTTTTGTTTATTGACAACCTTCATTGATAATCTCTTCTTATAGTTGTTGCATTGTATGTTGCTCTATTCTTGCCTTCCAGTCATCAATAGGGGCACAAGTGTTGGAAGGACCAATTGTGTGTCACATATTTGGAGGTGCAAGCAGACACATTGCTGGCCCTTCTAACACCATATGTTCTTCTTGGTGTAGTTTGGTTGAAAGAGAGGCACCATATTCTAGGCCAATACATGCATGCTTTTCTTGTGGGTGAAAGCACATTCTTCATTCCTATTTATGGATACAACAACATTTTAATTTATGTATGTTATGATCTAATTATGGTCTATTGAATTCAAATAAGTTAATAAGTTGATCTAGATTAATAAACATGCACATAAGCACGACTGCCATATATTTTGGGTATAATCATCTATGTGTGTTGAGGGTTTCTGTCTGTTCATTTTTAATGCATGTGCATAACTAGTTTTCATGATTTCCTTGTAGTGCATACCTTGTTTCCTGATATCCTTGCATAGAGTGCATTAAGGATTGCATTAAATTTGACATGGAGAATAAATCAACAGGGAACATTTATATTCCTTGCATAGAGTGCACTAAGGATTGCATTAAGGATTGCTTTAGAAATCATGGCAGGAAGAAATTCAATGGCAAAGTAAACTCTGATGGGTATTCTCACTTCTTCAAAATCATGCTTGGTGACTTTGAAGGAAAGATGGTAACACCAATACATATACACCTTTCCTCACCATCTTCTTTCATATACTTGAAAATCCAATTATTATTTTGTTCACTTTAAACCCAATTGGTATTTTGTTTACTTTAAACCCTATTGGTATTCTGTTTACTGTATTACAGACTATTCCTCCTTCATTTGTTCCAAATCTGAGAAGTGAGATTGCTAATAGGACCATCCAAAATGTGGTTCTGCTGGGCCCAAATATCCCAAAATGATCAAGAAGCCCTCCTTTGGTTGCAAAACTATGTAGTATTGGTAAAGGATTGGAGATTCGAAAGGGCTGCCCGCAGAATTGGTACATCATTACGAAATTGAATTGCATGATTTTATGTTGTTTAATTACCTTGGTTGTTCTTATTTCAAAGTAAAGATATATGAAAAAAGTGGGTGTCTGAAAAACCTTCTTAAAAACTGTGAACAAAATGTCAATGACAAGTTACCAATTGGTTTAGTTTCTAACAATGATCGAACATAACAAAAAGAAATTGTAATTGGTCCAAATCCTTCTTCTTTTCACTGTAAGTAAAATATTTGTGCTCTCTGTGAGGCCCTCCATTTTTTTTTCACTTTTAATGCAGTAATTAGATTGAATTGTTACTAGAACAACGAGTCCCACATTTTTTTATTTCAATTGCAGGTCCTAGCCATCCTCTGAAAAATCGTCAACATTGTAACTCATTTGTTTCTAGAAAGAAGCAAAGGAGACAAATCTTTAGAGACATGTGCTAAGGAAAATAGTTATTAAGGAGGTTTCCATATTTGATTGTCATGAAACTATCTTATGTATACAATGCATTTTGTTATGAAAATTCTTTCTCGGCTACTATTTGCAGTATGTGGATGGATCCACCGTTTGGGAAAATTTTGGCAATGTGTACGTCTATGTAACAATGTTCCCTATTTTGGTGACATATTTTGCACTAATTTAACAAAGTTATATATATATATATATATATATATAGTGAAAAAATTCACAACGTTCCCTATTTTTGTGACATATTTTATACTAATTTAACAATGTTATATATATTGCAATAAATTCACAATGTTCCCTATTTTGGTGACATATTTTGCACTAATTTAACAATGTTATATATATATATTGCAATAAATTCACAATGTTCCCTATTTCTGTGACATATTTTGCACTAATTTAACAATGTTATATATATTGCAATAATTTCACAATGTTCCCTATTTTTTTTGTATGTTATGATCTAATTCTGGTCCATTGAATTTAAATAATGTTATTATCCCGGTCTATATTTAATAATATTCATAAAAAGTTTGAAGTGTTGGTATAATCATGTCATGTTTTTGTATTCAACTCCTTTAACATGGTTTCTTGCGTGCCTTTTAATTATATGATGTTTTCACTTTGCGAGGTGTTCACAAATTTCAGTAGATGTGATGTTTAATCATCTGATGTTTGATGGGATAGTGCTGATCAAACTTGACAATGCAAATATTCGATTTAATTACGTGGGACTTTAAATAGGTTTGCTAGGTTGTACATGCATTAATTGAACGATAAATTATGTGAATAAGTTACTTCCACCGGTTGTTACAAATTTTTGCAGGTCTGCTACTAGGAGAAGACTTGGGCAACATAGGGTGATGGATGAAGGTCACGTGATTGAGTTTGACAACACTCTCACTTAATTGTTATTAAAATGTGTTTATGAACACACCAATTTTAATCGGGAACAATTAATTTTACGACATTATATAGTTTTGTTTCTTGTTATTATATACATGTATTATTAATTTGACCCTTCCACGTATCCTTGGTTGACAGGTGAAGAGCTAGAAAATCAAAATGACTGCAAATAGGTAAAGTCTTATTGAATTTACCAAGGCTATGAAACCATGGAGTGCTTGTTTTCTTTGCTTTATTTGATTGTTTATTGCTTTTTATTTTTCACATTTATACATTTAAAGGTTCATTACTTAATTTTGTTTCATGTTAAAATTTACACTCATTTTAGTAATTCAATTACTTAATAATATTGTTTCATGTTTTAGTTTATCATTGTCTTTTGTTGAATTACTAGGTTCACTATAGTAATTGAATTGGCAGTTGCCAACATAATTGAATGTATGCATTATGAATTGGTGTTCATTTGATGATTTAGATTCAGGTTATACTTAGACATTTGACTATATTCGAAGGTTCATTACTTAATTTAGTTTCATGTTAAAATTTAGGGTACTTGTAAGAATTCAATTACTTAAAATTGTTTCATGTTGTTATTTGTCATTGTCTTGTGTTGAATGGGTATGTTCATTATAGTAATTGAATTGGTAGTCATGCTGTCATATATTGGTACTTTTACATATGACATCATGACTACTTATTCAAAGTATTGTTCAATGCGTGAGCATAACTGGTTTATCATTTTTTTTGTGTTGTAATGTATACTGCAAATAAGTAGTCATGCATTCAATAGAAAACAATGATTGTATGCATTACACATTGAAAATTTCATTCCACTAAACAATGACTGTATGTATTTCTATTTGTCATTCACTGCTTCAAAACATTAAACCCATAACTTTGCAAAAAATTACATTCGATATCAGACCCCAAAAAATTGTTGCCACAACCATTGTAGTTGATTGCATTTCAATCTAGTAGAGGCACAAGGAAACCAAATCCAAAATGAGCTCCATTAGTTTTCCATAAAACTGGGATCAGGAATAGGACTAACGCTTCGAGTTCCAACACTCTCTCCACTGCTAGGAGTTTTTGTATGAGTCAGTGTGTTCTTAATTATATTTACTAGTTGGGCTAGTATTGCATTGCTCTGGTCACCATTGGTTGACCCTTGTGAGGAGGATTGAGGGGCTTGCAATGCCTATGCATTAATGGTTGCTAACTTCAGGGCTAGTGCATTGTACATTTCAATAAGTATAGGGTGTTGAGATGGAAGAGGTGTACTGGAAGTGCTAATTATTGTTGGTTCAGGTGTAAGGACTATATCTTCAGTAGAAGCACAGATTGTAATGCTTGTGCATTAGGCAGATGAATTTCCCTTGTTGGCTCTACGTCTTGTAGGCATGTTTTGGTTCTTTTCTCTTGCTTTCCTCAACTCTTCCTTTCGACGTGCCTTCTCCTCTGCCCGTTTTTCTTTCTCCTTAGCTCTTTTTTCTTTCTCTGCAGTGTCTCTCAATCTTTGTTGAACTCTCTCTTCCCTCAAAATTTCAGCTTCTTCTACGTTTGCCTCTCTTTCTTCTTTCATTTCCCTTATCTAGTCCTTTCATTGTGCATTCTCCTCCATTCACTTCTTAATCTGATCTTGCTCTTCCATTTGGCCAACATAGTCATCAAATGTGAGTATCGATGACTTTATGCTTAGACGAAGCACCCCTGAGCGTGCATCGCGTGTACATTTCTGCATCCCTTGCACTGGTAAAATGAGGAATCTACTAGCAGCATTATTTGGTTGATCAGTGTTTGCGGGATCTACTGTACATGGCACACAGTCAGTGTCACCATCATGGTCACTTGCTTCAAGTACATCCTCATAGTTTTGAGTATCCAACTCATCCCGATTTGATTCATTTGTGAATTAGTGAATCATGTTTTTTGGGTCAACATGTGGTGGTGATGGCAGTGAGAGGGAAATATTCTCCTTGACACAGTTAATTGGTTGAATAATATTAGTGGCTACCTCATGTAACCAATCAGGTACTGTAGCTAGAGTTGGTAAGCTCAACCCTTGTGCAACACTCTATCCACCATTTTTGGTTTGCTGCTCATGGTTTGGTGGGTGATCTTGGTTGGCTGGGTGCACTTGGCCAGCTGCATTTGGTGGTTCCCTTTGATTTTGGTCACTATACCATGCAACAAAATTATCTATTTTCTCTTCACCATAGCCACTCAATTACATAAATGCCTAAACCAAAATTGCCTCTGCAGTCACATCTACTATGGCTTCATGGAGTTCATGATCTGAATATGTTGCAGCCTCATCCTCATCTATAGAAAAAACCTTACTTGGCCTCATATCATGCACCAACGCATCCTTGTTCAAAGACCATATGCTTGTCCAGCAAAACCCACTAATTATATTGGCGGGAGTCAATGCCAGCTTGAATGCTTTGCTAGCCAGAGTTGCCAACTCTTCGTGACCAATTTCTAATTGAGGGTTATTGATCAACCACATGTTCTTATGTTGTTTGAAGTATGTTTTGAAAGGTGAAAACACATCCAACGGTTGACACCTATGGATGGTATGTGTAGGAAGTGTGAGAATTAGGTCTATTCCTAGGTGTCTTTCTTTCTCAATAGTATTAAATGCCACATGACTTCCGTGACCATCAAATATAAGAATCACCCTGTTTGAGGGGGACACTCCTCCAGGGATGTTTCTTGCAAAGTGTTCCAACCAATTTAGAAATAGTTCCTTTTTCATCCATGCATGATCCTATATTTCCATGCATGCCCTCGGCTCGCAATTGACAATGTAATTTTTAATATGCCTCTTCGTTTTGAATAGGTAAAATTCGAGTATGCTCAAACTAGCAGCGCTTGCAAAGGAAAGGACAATGATCCAATCCCTAATTTT
Source organism: Thuja plicata (assembly GCA_018584345.1). NCBI lineage: Eukaryota > Viridiplantae > Streptophyta > Pinopsida > Cupressales > Cupressaceae > Thuja > Thuja plicata. The sequence goes on along the minus strand of MU225272.1, from coordinate 1,224,546 downwards.
TGAGATTAGACATGGGACAAATCTTTTTCCCCTATGTGAAATTACTCACATACCACAGTTCCTTTTAGCTTGCACACTTGTTTCATCACAGTTCTAAATTCTGCTAGACCCATAATTGTTAAGGTTGTGTACGCATTCCAAGTTATCATAGAAACATGCTACGACACTAGGGCAAACCATTATAGCCTTATCTGTATCTAGACCTTATGATGTTCTGATTGACAAGTCCTTATGGGGGTATCTAAAACTGTGCTACCATGATCTACTCGACATTCCATCTGTGAAAGGGGTAACCCTTCCTTTAGTAATCTAGGCAATAGTTGATTGCAAGTGCTTAACTTCTAGCCCTTTCCCCATATCTTCCATGGACTTGCACCATTCCACAAATTCTTCCTCATCTTCAACATCGAGGACTATTTTTGGGCCCTTAGGCTTGGTCACTGTTGTTCCCATTAGCCATGCCCGCAAGCTGGAAGCATGTATGTGCCACTTCTTTGCTGCACCCCTGATTGAAATCTCATCATTTTCTACGCTTGCAAAAACAACCTCCATGTTCTCTTGTGTCCACTTTGATAATGAGGGTGGATGGACAATGTTACTTGTGTTAGCCTCCACTCCATTGCCTGTTGTTGCATCCACTTGTACATTACTAGTAGGAACATCAACAAATTCTTGATGTACATCAACTTGTTTTGTGTAGTGAACACCTAGAGTAACTCTAATATTTCTTCTAACCCTCTTAACTATCCTTGAATTTTTCTTTCCTTCCATGCGATCCGCAACAGAATCTTGTTGTGCAACAGGTTCTTGATTTGCATCCTCTTGTTCTATTAACTACACACTTGGAGTACCTGTATCCTTTGTGCTACCAATGTTCACTGTCCTTGACTTTCACTTTCTTGACATGCTTTTCCATTTTGAAACCAATGACAATGTACCGGGGCTTACTTATTCAAAATAAGGAGAAGATGTTACGAACATATTTTGTTTGCAAAATTTACTCAATGTAAGTGTACACTCACATATATATGTATATGATGTATGTGTGCCCATGAATACAGAAATGTACACATGTAAGTGTGTATGTATGTATGTTAGTGTGTATGTACATGCAAGTATGAAGTGTAAGTGAATACAATAACATTTTTTGTTTAAAATGGGAGATGGATATAACAGAAATGCATACTATGGTGTCTTTAAAAAGACTTGAAATCATTATCTAGTTATGCACACACATTGAACAATAACCAACTCGTGAAATCATTGTTACTTGTGATTGCAACAGCACATGAAGCAGAGAAGAGGCAATAGTACAATAACTTCTCATGATTAAATTGACAATGTTCCCTATTTCTATCACATATATTGTAAAAATACAACATATTCTCATGATTAAATTGACAATGTTCCCTATTTTTGTCATATATATTGCAATAATATAACATCTTCTCATGATTAAATCGACAATGTTCCCTATTTCTATCACATATAACAATAATACTTGTATATACATGAAAGTATGAATTGCAAGTGAATACAATAACAATTTTTGTTTAAAGTGGGAGATGGATATAACAGAAATGCATCCAGTCAATTTCCAATAGATGAAATGAAGGAAAATGCATATAGTCCAATTATGTGCGTCAAATAGTTCAATGATACCAATATGACAACATGACTACATATTCACAGTATACATGGTTCTATGGTTACTTATTACTTGTGATTGGAGCATCACATGAAGCAGAGAAGAGGCACGGAGAGAAAACAAGGAGGCAAAATTACACGGTTTTAGGGTTATTGATGGGCATTGAATGGGTAACCCAATGTCAGTTACATGACACCGCTTAGATAGCACTGGTTTCAATTTGATTTATTGTGGGGTCAGCTGAGGATAAATGGGGTCATTGACAGGTTATAATAATATGTTGACACAAACAATTAAAGTGCTAGAGTGAGAATTTTATAGTCACCCCTAAACATTCATGAAAACAAGTTATATATAAGTGTGTGTGTGTGTGTGTGTGTGTGTGTGTATATATATATATATGTATGTGTATATATATATACACACATACGTGTGTGTGTGTGTGTGTATATATATATATATATGATTAAATTGACAATGTTCTCTATTTCTGTCACATATATTGCAATAATTACAATAGATAATGTAGCATTCATAAGCCTCTAATGAACTACGGAAATCACCACAAGGAAATCATGAAAACAAGTTATGTACACGCATTAGAAGAGAACAACCAGAAACCCTCGACACCTAGAAATGATTATACTCAAAATATTTAACAAAGAAATGATTAAGCTTAGAAATAAGTCAGCCAAATGATTCAAACTATAAATAAACTGTATTAAAAAAAAATACAACATCTTCTCATGATTAAAATGACAATGTTCAATTATTTCACAGGATAATGTAGCATTCATAAGCCTAGAATGAACTATGGTGTCTTTTAAAAATCTTGAAAATGTTCCTTTGCACTGTCTTTTGGAAGGCTTCACATTTATCTTTTCATTATAGACTTATGGATGACACCATAGTTCATTACACTGTTATGAATGTTACTTCATAAGCTTATAATGAACATTCATAAGCCTATAATGAAAAATGTTGTCAAGCCTTTAAAAAGACATTGCAAAGCATGTGTAGAAGCTTTAAACAATTAAAAGAAGAGAGCAATATTCAAGGTTGTTCACTGACAATAAAATAGTTAAAAGAAGAGAGAAGAGAATAATTTATAAAAATATGAAATATTTGGTACCAACCTTAAACTGGAAAGAGAAAAGAATAAAACAACTCTGAGTGTAGAGAATAATGCAGTGCTCAAACAGGGAATGTTGAATTACGTGCACTTCCTCACTCTTATACGAGATTGGTCATTTAATTTGTGGTTGGTGTATTTGAAATTCAAATAGTGGTGGGAATACATCTGTCATTTCATGCATAAAAGCACAAGCATTTGTATTCATACGGTGGATTGAAGAAGTACATATTTGAATATTAATTTGCATTTTTTAATTCAAGTAGAAATTTGATTGACAAGTTGCATTTTTCTATTTGTCATTCACTGCATTTTTTAAATTCAAGTAGAAATTTGAATGATAAGTTGTATTTATAATTTGGTAGTTCATTCAGTGGATTGAAGAAGTGCATAATTTGAATAATAATTTGCATTATTATATTCTTATAAAAATTTAAATTATAATTTGCATTTATAAAATTGGTATTTCATTTGGTGGATTGCAGAAGTACATAATTTAAATAATAATTTGCATTTTTATACTCTTGTAGAAATTTGGATTATAATTTGCTTTTTTTAATTTGGTATTTCATTCGGTGGATTGAGAAGTACAAATTTGAATAATAATTTACATTTTTTAATTGAAGTACAAATTAGAATTAGAATTTGCATTTTTAAAATTGGTTTTCGTTCTTTATTTGTGCTCTATCGGTGAGCCTTACACCATTAGTTGTCTACGTACAAATTGCTGCTCGATTAATTGCTTGAAGATGTCATACCTATTTGGGTGAATGTGCAGATGAGAGCCCTAAAAAACAATGTAGAATGTATTTAAAGTGTTTGTGCACCGATAGGTGTGCATGTATGTAATTGATTCAAACTAGTATGTACCAATAGCCGTGCATGTATGTAGTCGATTGAAGATGTTATGCACCAATATTCGTGCATGTATGTACACAAATAGAACATGATTTACCCTTTATTATGATATATCGATATTGTTAGAGCAATCCATTGTTTTTGTAAATGTAAGCAAACATGTTTTAATGTTAATAATGATGTAACCTTTTGGTGCAAGTTGATGTGTAATAGAAACAAAATTATACCAATAACCGTGCACCGGTAATGTTTAGTTAATAGTTTCGTGGTGCACAGCTATTGGGTGTGTTACTAACACTTATTGGGTTTTTGTGTGTGTAGGAAATGACCATTTTGAAGTTGGTTATTGGGGGGTCTCTATGAAGGAACCCTATCATAGTTATTTATCATCATATTATTTTTTCATTTCTTATAGCTCTTTTATATTAAACATAATTTATGGTCATATGAGTGATAAAAGACTAAGTTGTCTTTTATGATTGTAGTTGTGATTGGTTACAAGGATGGCTCTTATTAAGTGTCTATAAATTTGTTCAAAAAAGTTTTCAATGTGGTAACTACTTCAAACCCAATATCATTTTGTTTTAGATGTTGAATTTGTTTGCAATTCATATGAGAGTTATAGTTGTGTTGCTTAGTAAATGGATCATATCCCCTTTAAGAAATATTTTCTTTCTTGGGCAGCCCATAACATTAACTTAATTTAGGTTAAATTTATTTCAAAGGTTTTTTTTGTCTTGTTTCATAACTTCTCAATCAATCCTATTATCGGTTCATAAAAAAACATCTTATTGGTTATCACCATTGGATTTAGAGCTTAATTTTTTTAAAAAAACTTCCCTTAAAAGTATTATTTTCATTAGAACTCCTAGGACTCCTCATTCTTGTGTGAACCTTCCAACACCAAATTATCCAACCTCTTATAGGTGCTTTATTAGTCAAACAACAATAATTTGTTTATGGGTTGAACATGAGAGTTTGCATAGAGGAAAACGTCACCTCAAACCTAAATTAGGAGAGATGCTTGTGTTTCTTGTAAAAATTCACCTATACCAACCTCCTTAAGGCATGAATTAGATGTCACCACCAAATAAAGGATCCTTCAGTTATGCCAAATCCATAAGACAAGCTAGCAAAGATTTATTCTTCTACTCTCTTGTAAGAATTTAGGTGGATGATATTTAATGGTAAAAAACTATTGTGACCAAAAAACCTAATCCTATTGAATCTCCACCTAGAGTGTATATTGTCTATAATAATTAGCAATACTTATTTTAGTTATAATGAATTAGACCTCAAAATCAAACTCTTAGCTCGTCTTCCTTGCTAGTGACGATCTCTAGCTATCATATGGCTATTATTGCCTCTCTTACAAGTGCTCAACCCTCTAGGCACCACACAACCTTTTTAGTGATGGGGAATCACTAAGAGGAGAGTTAACTAACAAGTGTCGCTCTATTTTCCTAACAAATTATGTCCTCCCACATCAATGTCTTATGTTAGGTAGCTAATTTGTTATAGTAGAAGAAGAAAATGATGACAGCTAATCTAAGTTGTCAATGGAAAATTCATCTACATAAATATACCCTCATTTGATGCTCATAGCCTTACAAAAGCTTCTTGCAAGTTTTCTATTTGCAATATTTTTTATTGAACAACGTGTAATTTATTTGTGTAGGATGTACAATATTTTTTATGATGATTTTAATTTTCTCTGCATTATGGTAGAGCCTCTAATTTATTTGAGTTTTATTGCTCCATAAAGAAAGATTATCCTCTTACCCCTTCTCTATATGTGTTTGCTACATAATATTTTGGTTGTCTCCTTGTGATGAGTTTTATCAATGGAAACAATGTGAAAGAGCACTAGGATTCTTTTTCATTTAAATTATTTCATGCTTGGAGACTCTTTATCTTGAACCATTGGATCCAACTTATGGTGGAGTAAAATTCAGTATTATAAGCAGTGGAATAAAAACCAATGGAAGAGGCTTTAAGTCTTTCCATTACTACTATTCATAATGAAAACATTTGAAGAGGTGTCAATTTTCCAAATTCAAATATCAGTGTTACTCATACTCTCTTCATCGATGATACTATTTTATTTGGGGAAACCTCTTTAAGGGAAGTTCATGGTATTAAAAAAACTTTGGATGACTATTGTCTCATTTTGGGATAGAAAATAAATGCTAATAAATTTTAAAAAAACTTCCTAAATTGTGCTCTGTTGGTTGCAACAACTATTTTGTAACTTCTAGGCTTCAAACAAGAGCCTCTGCCAAGCATATATTTTGTCATCCCTATCTTGGCATGTAGGAAGAAAAGCTCTTTTTGGGAACCCATCATGAAATCTATTCACAATGGAATTGCTTTTTGGAAAAACACCTAGTTATCTCTCATAGGTAGAATCCTCATGATCAAATAAGTCTTGGATGGCATTCTAAACTACATAGTATCAGTCCTTTTAGTGCCTAAAGAGACTATTTCATTCATAGAATGAAAGTTAAAAATATTTCTCTAAAAAGAGAACAAATACTCAAAGGAAAAAAAATCCATCTCCTTTCTTGGGATAAAGTTTGCACTCTTAAGGGTTTGGGGGGCTCAGGCATTCATAAGATGGAATGCATAAATATTTGTCTAGAGGATAAGTTGATTTGGAAATAGTTTACAAATCCCAAATCCAAGTGGGCATCCATTCTATAAAGTAAATATTTTGATGATGATAGTCAGGAAATAATCTTTACTATTTTCAGTCCTCCCTTAGGATCTCATATGTGGAATCTCATGGTCAAATGTAGAGAGGTATTCCTCCCCCATCTTCCATGGATTATACATGATGGAGAAAAGGTAGATTGATGGTGTGACTCTTTAAATAATATTTTACCTCCTTTAAACATATTTGAAACACTCTCTCAGGTGAAGGAGACGTTGATAGTTGTGTGAGGGTCAAAATTTAAAGATTACTTTGTTATTACAAGATGTAATCGGCTAGTCAAATCTTCCTGGAGAGATCTATCAACCTTTCCCATCCTGAATGATAAAAAAAATCACTTTTAGAGATCCTTCAACATAGAATAATCCACTACAAAGACTCCCAGGATCATCTTATTTGGTCCTCTTCACCCTCAAGTAAATACTCAATTAAGCATGGTTACCAAGTTATTTCCAAAACCAATCACATTCGAAGGTCAAGAAAATTTACTATATGCTAGGCTCAATAATTTCTTCCTAAGGCAGGTTCATTCACTTGGTTAGCTCTAAGTGGAATAATAATTACTAGTGACAGGTTTGCCCCCCTTGGTATAGCTCCAACTTTTAATTGTATCTTGTTTGGTGCTTAGTTTGAAACAATATATCACATCTTTCTCCATTGTATGTTTGCCTTTGCATGTTGGGATCGGCTTAAATGTAAACTTCATTGGTCTTCTTCTCTTGGAAAAGTGCTTCCTAAGTATGTGACTCTTGATCTCTTCTTTATCAGGATTCATTCTCTGTTGAAATTTGGGTAATGTCCTCTCCTCTACTCTTCTTTGGAACATATAGTTAGAGAAATAGGAAAGATTTCCAAAATGAGGCCAACTCTCTTGAAATAGTCATCCAAAAAATTGAATCTTCTATTTATGAATCAGTCAATGCTTATTGTATCAAGTCTAAAAGTGAAAATTCATGTTTCACTTCTCATGAATCTTCTATTTTGACTGAATGGGCCCACATATCGCTACCTTTCAAAGAAAATATATTACTAAAAAAAGAAAGGAAAATAAACAAAAAAGAGATTAGATGGAAACCCCCACCTCTAAATTTTATAAAGTTGAACTTTGATGGTGCCTCCAAAGGTAACCTAGGTACCTGAGGCATTTTTTTTGTCCTTAGAAACTTCAAAGGTGATATTTTGGTGACATGAACTATTAGAATTCCATATGATACAAACAACATCATTAAGGCAAGGGCTCTCCTTGTGGGAGTCAAGCTCACTGTTTCTCACAAGGTGTCAAACTTGGTTATTGAAGGTGGATCCTAGAACATCATTTCCTTTTTCAAGAAATTTGAGTCCCCAAGATTGAAAATAAACTATATTCTTAATGAATTTTGGATACTCCTCCCACTTTTTTACCACTTCCAGATCCAACACTGCTACAGGGAAGCTAATGGGGTGGTAGATAAATTATCCAGTAAAGCTTGTCTTCTTGAGTTAGGAGAATCAGTCTCTTGGGGTATGGAAGATTTAGAGGATCCACTTATTCGTCAATCATGTCTTTTTGACACACCAACTTGAATCATCAAATCTATGCTTAGGGGCCCTCTAATTATGTTTTATTTAGATGCTCTTGCGAGCTATGCATAGTCCTTTCTCTCATTTGGTTATGGTGTTTGGAAAAAAAGTGCTTTCTCTCTGTTTGAACCTTCTCGCACCATGTGTTCTTTTCTTGTAATCTTCTGGGTTATTGTTAAATGGTGAATGCGGGGAGTACATTTTCATCTTCCTGTTGTCATTTATTTCCAGCTACTAGAGTTTGCATTTTATTGTCACTATTATTAAGCTTTTAGCTTTTTGATTTCTGATGGATTTGGCATGATACTTTGCTTGTTCTGATAGTTGGATGCCAAGTGGTCCTCCTGAGTTATTCTTTTGCATGATGGTTGGTGTGCAGTGGGTAGTAGTTTGCAGGTTTTAGTATGTTATTGTGTTGGCAGTCTTCTCCTTTTATGCCAGCTCATCCATTTCTTAGTGCTCTTCTGATCAAATTCTTGTCTACATTCAGCATTTGGTCTATGCAAGTGGCTGTGGTGTTTATCATGGTGTACCACATGTCTCTTTCTATCTACAATGTTAGTACCATGTTACAAATGCTTCTTCTATCAAGATCAAGGTTGATACGTTGGAATTTGTTGTAGATGTCCTCTTAGCTAGATGTAGATGATTCTCTTTCTAAGAACTTCCTCTATTATATTGTGTGATCTTATGCTTTATGTTGTTTGCTATATTTTAGTGTAGACATATTTTTTTATCTCCTCTCTAGTTTTGTTCTCTGTGGTAGGGTGGATTACCCCTCCTTGGATATTGCAACCACTTGTTGTTTATATTCTCTCATTTTATGTGGGGTTGCTCTTTTTGCATCCTCATATGTATTGTTTGTTATTCTAATATATTATACATTCTTTGTGTTTTTCCAATAAAAAAAAATGTTATAAGCAATTCCCTTTCTCCATCCCTTATTTTTGGATACTAGATAGTAGAAAAACATGCAATCATGAATGTTGGGTCTAAAGATAGGACACTCCAACTGTGTAGCCTAGAGTTAGCACAACAAAAATACCATTAACAGAAATGATATTCTTATTGATTCAAACAATAGAATGATTAAAAAAAATTTATTTATCCTATCATGTGTAGATATATAGTGGCACATTGGTCGCTATAGGATTAATATAAACTCATATGCAAAAATATTACTTTAATTCTTAACTCTAACGCCTAACCTTCTAACTTGTCTAAAATTGATTTTCAATGAATGTGACCTAGATCCTTCATTATTTATTTCAAGCTTTATGAATGGACCACATCAACTACAAGGAGATCCAATACCTAACATTATATGAAATGTTTAGGTTGGCTTAGACTCTATGGTAAAGCTCCAAGAATTGAAAAAAAATTATGCAGTCCCAATTTAAGGTTTCTTTGGTCTTTGTCTACCTTGTGATGTTTAAAACTTGATGTCACAAGGTACAAAAGGGTTCCACACATGTTTCTTGATGAAATCTATATTGTTTTCTCTATGCCATGATCTTCGTTAGCGATATTTTCACAAATACTTATTCAAACACTCTAGAATATGAATATAGTGTGCATGTGTTGTTGTTGGTATCTTCTTCTACATCACAAACCAAAAACACATAATGAAATTCATTTTGGTAAGGTTTCCTAGGATGGTTCTGCATAAAAAATGAATTTCCAAAGGGCATACATTTTTAGATACCCCTTCACTTTTGAAACCACATCTACCGCCCTTTGATAGTTTGGAATTAATTAGGTAGAAAAATGACCTCATTTTGGACTTCTAAGATGCTTTTAATGGTAGGAAAGCTCCAAATTTGTACTAAATTACTTGTAGTCGAACATGTCTAATTTTCTTCCTATTTCCCTTCTTCTAGACTCACCTATAAGGGGTTGGAGAAGCTCTGAAAGATATCTTTTTGGATATTAGAAAATAATCATGTCATTTTGACATAGTTATGTGTATTCAGGCACAACTTCATGCATCATATTCCATAACTTCATCAACACACTCAAGCTTACTTAACATGTGTAACAAAGTCTTTGTGTAAACATGTGTAACCTTTCACTTGTGTATATATGTATAGATCTAACATGCAATTGCACATTACTGCTCATGAAGATTATGGCACTTGATGCATGCTTGGACATGCAAATTTCCAATCAAACCATACATGTGCACTATTTTCAACTTTAAAGAGATATAGCCAACAAATGCACAAGTCTATAATCTTAATGAACATTTAATAAATGCTCAATATTACTTTAGAGATGATGTAACATTAACTTTTTATATAGTTTAATCACTTCCTATATCACCTTATCAAACACCACAAAACCCTACATGACTCACATAATATTTTCATCTTTTTAAATTTATAAATAAATCTAGATATTTCTATGTTTAAGGAAAAAAATTATTCTTTTTTAGGTATCTAGATTCAATAGCTCAAATTCCACTTCTCTATCAATAAGTTCACTAACTACAATAAGTTTTCTTTCGTAACATTAGAAACATACATTTTAGTTTCAAATTAGTGTCCAAATAAATCAACATATAATTTAATAGGAATCACCAACCCACTCTAGCATGGATTGATGAATAACATGTCAACATCATCATCCATGGTGGTAACCAAAAGAACATTATTGCATATGATACAATCTAAAATATAGGTCTTTATCTATCATGGTGCATCCAAGCCCCTACTATTTAGGATGGTTGCAACATAATAAGGAGATACATGATGTAACTAGATAATATATTTTCAAGTACATAGTTAAGTATGTCTAGGAAATCATCAACTCTAATTTCTTGCCTCTCAATTTTTGTAAGATATGACTTAGAAGTTTGTAGATGTATGATAAAGAAGAAATTTACCATTTTAAATTGTAAAGATGGATAATACACATTAACAAATAATATTTCATCCTTAATTAACCTAATCATAGGAAAAACTAGTTTTAGTATTTCATAAATAATGTTTTAATAATATTTACCGACATGTAGAAATGCATGTTTCTTGTACTCCGCCTAAAGGAACTTGCACAAGAAAATTCTTGAGCACTGTATGCACCCTAAAATGGTCGCCTAGACTATGGGTCCCATTTATCATTTTAGTCAATTTATCAATTTCCTGAATCAATGGCTTGCAATATTTTCAATTCAAATCAATTTTCTTGATCAAATCGTAATTAATTCAATTATTTCAATATTTCCTAAGGTTTGATCATTTCATAAATAATCTTATTTAATTAAAAGAAATAAAATAATCTTATTTAATTAAATTTTTTTTTTTAATTAAATGATTTTATCTTGTTTTAAAATCCCTCTTTTAATTAAATAATATTATCTTATTTAAATTAAAAATCCATATTTTAATTAAATAAATAAAATCCCCACTTAAATCTCTTTTTTTTTTTTAATGAAAAAAGGAAATAAATCAAATTAAATTAAATAAAAATTCTTTTTTCCACACTTTCCTAAGTGGTGGGATTTTTTGCCTCTTAATCTTCACCGTCCATTATTCTTTATAAGGAAGCCTCTCCTTCTCATTTGAGCATCCCATGTTTTTATTGTTATGCTGCAGGTTTGGAGAGCAACTTTGGAGGAGAATTTGAGCATTTGAGCTTGGATATTGCAACTTCTATCTTCTTGTCTTCTTCTCTCATGCATTCATGACAATCCATTTAGATTACTTTGCATTTGTATTTTAGATTAAATTCATATTTCCTTTCATAGATTAATCTTG
>MU225272.1:1164164-1209370 GCA_018584345.1 Thuja plicata | reverse complement strand
AGCACATGGATCAACCAAGATTTAATCTCCACCATTGCTTTAAAAGCCTCTTAATCTTCACCATCCATTATTCTTTATAAGGAAGCCTCTCCTTCTCATTTGAGCATCCCAGGTTTTTATTGTTATGATGTAGGTTTGGAGAGCAACTTTGGAGGAGAATTTGAGCACTTGAGCTTGGATATTGCAACTTCTATCTTCTTGTCTTCTTCTCTCATGCATTCATGACATCCATTTAGATTAAATTCATATTTATTTTCATAGATTAATCTTGCATTTGTATTTCCTTTCATAGAATAATCTTGCATTGTTATCATATAGATTAGTTTCCTTTTATGCATTGTTATCATTTAGATTAATTTTATTTTATGCATTGTTATCATATAGAATAGTTGTCATTTTCATGCATTGAATCTCTCATTTCATGGTGTACTTGCATGGGCACAACTAGGTCAATCTGAGGGCCTCCATTACAAAACCTTTGCACTCCATGACTAGAGAGCTATGAGTCGATATTTGAGGCCTCATTCTTGAGAAACCTTGAATGGAATGATTCATAGAAGTGTGACACATTTTCATCACACAAGCACTAGTAGTATAGTCACTTATCTAGTCCATGGTATCAATAGATGTCCATTAAGGTACTATAGTGGTATGCAAAAGTCTTTATAGAGCACAAAGGTCTTCTAAAATATTATGTGGTATGATAAAAAACAATTTAGTTTTGAAATACCTTATCAAAAAATAGCTCAATATATCATAGTTTTGTATGGTAAAATTAGGTTTGGGATTAATTCCAAAATATACTCAATGAAGGTACCCTCAAGCATGGACCTTTTTTTATGCAATAACCCAACAAATCTTATTCCTAAGAATGATGACACCTAGTGCATATTCATTAACTATCACATAATAAACAAGATCACAATGAAAATGTATCTCAAACATGCATCAATAACTTGCTTTACTAGTTTTGAGGTGTGTAATACTTCACCAAGATTAACCTCAAATTAGGATATCTCATCAAATATGATTTTGTATTTAAGATATTTAATAATCAATTTTAAAAAATCAAAGATTGTACTTAAATGGATAATTATGTCATTAGTTGTGCGCAACCAATGCTTTTCTCACATTCATGTACCTAATGAATGAAATCCTATGATCCTTTACTAACTCTTTTATCATTATCCATCATTATGGAAACCTCATCTACAAAATGACTTTGAAATAACACATCGAGTAGGTATTACATGTGTTGGATACACTATGCTAAAATAAGTTGCAACCAACCTTGGAAAATAAACTTTTGTACCATAAAATTCTAATACATGGGCTACATAGTGAGTAAATGTGGTATACATTTTGACCCCAAAAAAATTAAATTGGTCCAAGATCATCCAAAATTAACGTCTTTTATGGGTATGAACTTGGTTTCTCATATATCAATATGATATTCAGTGAGATCATGTGTGTCAATGCACCATTCTCATTGACACCTACCTAAAATAGCACTATTAAAGATATTAAGAAATTATTTTCATCATACATCCCTTTTATATATAGAATAATTCATATAAAAATATGCTTAGTACTATACTCACATATTATGGACATCTAGTCATGCATCACTTAATGAATTTTATCATGTTATAATACTACTCCATTTATAAAAATATTACAAAAACCATTTTTACATCATATAAGAAATAAAGCAATGTCATCACTAAATCTTTAGAAATGAGATGATTGTCCATTCAAATTGAATATTGCTTTAGTTATTGTATTCTCTAAGAAAAATAGAAAACATGTAAAATAGATGACATACTTGTAGTAGTTTCTAGTGAACTATAACTAATTGAATGTTTGAAGATGTTAAGTTGATGATCACTGAGATGCAGAAAGTTAATGCAAGACATTAAATCAATTAATGTATTATATTTTCATTTATGTCAACTTGATATAATCTGATTGGTCATATACATATTGTCAAAGACTTAAAAGAACCAAAGAGATAAAGGTTATGTTATCAGTAATGCATAAAAGTTTAGTATACACCAAGTGACAAATAACACCGACGGACAGTGCACACCAATGGATAGAGAACCATGAGAAGAGTCACAGTGATACCCATGAAAGATACCAGTGCAAGCATTACCGAGCAGAACCTAAGTGATACCCAAGAAGAACTGAAAGTCTCAATGTTTCCCGATGCAAAGACAACCCCAATGGACAGAGATGTCGGAGGATAACTAAAGTCAAGACCGAGAAAACAAGGAGTTAAACACCGATTGGAACTGAAGTTCAGAAATGACAAAAGACTTAGCTGGAAGGAGATAAATATGGAGTTAACTGATTAATTCATTGTTTTCATCGACCAGTTAAAAGCTATAGATAAGCTAGACATAAAAGCTAGTTTTATTCGAGTTGTCAAGGAGAATCTACGGGATAAAACTCAAGCAAGCTTTAAAGCAAGAATGGTGATATTTGCGGATCATGTCAAGAACAAGAAAGACAAGGACTTAGAAATGGTGAAATCATGTCTATAAGAGAGACAAGATAATTCATTATGATTAGGGGGAGAATAATAGAGGATGTTGAAGAGAATACTGGTGAAGATAAGAAGTCTTCATACAGACCTGATCAAACAAGATGAAGAACAAAGATAAATATTTCTACAAACATTGAGAAACAACATCACCAAGCAGAAATAAGTGGAGAGAAGGGACTTAAAAGAAACATTGATCAGAAAGGTATTATGAGCTTACAATAGATCTGAACATCTGCAAGATTAAGTTGTATTTATGAACATATCATATACTATTTCAGTTTAACCATTGATTCATAAAATCTCTTAACAGAGTGGGATTTAATTATCCTTTATGTAATGAGATACATCCCAAGGACTATCAAAAAGTTTCTCATGAAGATAGCATAGTGAAATTCCAGATATCAAGTGACAAACTATTATATTTAAATCCTATAACAAGGTCACACTTAATAGTGTGTTTGTAACCTTTAAAAGATTTGGCTCTTCACCGAGCTCACTTTAGAGGAGTGAAAATTTTGGGCTATTTCTCCCAAGTAGTTTTTCCCTTAACAAGGTTTCCACGTTAAAAATCCATGTGTCAAATGTGTATATGGCTCATTTCTTTAATGTTTTTCTTTATACATTACTAAAACATGATTTATCGGTTAACAATAAGTTATTTACTGTGTTTTGGTAAAGACTAGACTTCTATTCAGTAAAGATTAAGAAAAAGGATAAACAATGAACTCCAAGCAATAGTTATTTGATAAGAATATTTAAAGGCATACATCTTGTAGGATTGAAGATAACTAGAGGTTTATATTTGTGGTATAAAGTTTTTGGGTTGATTTATTGGATTAATAATTGAGGCCACTGATTCACCCCCACCCTCTCAATTATTCTAACAATTGGTATTAGATCTTGTGTGCTTAGAAAGGGAGTTTAAAGACTGAAGATAAATATCACAAGATGAGAAAAATGGATGTGCCTAACTTGAACAAAGAAAACTTTGCATCATGGAAAAGTAGGATAAGAATCCACCTATCAGGTATTGGAAATGATGTTACTCAATACTTGGATACTGAATATGTGTTGCCTACTAGACCTCATACACTTGATCAACTGAGAGAAAAGCATGAACACAATTCTATGATGATAGAACTTGCTTCCTCACTCTTCGATACTGAATTTTAAGATGTCAAAACATGCACCACTGCAAAGAAAATATGGGACCAATTGAAGCTAGTACATGGAGGAGATGCAAATGTGCTAAGAGCTAAGGCAAAAAGCCTAAGAGGAAAATTTGATGATCTAAGAATAAAAGAAGGAGAAAAACTCACTCAATATAGCTGCAAAATCAAAGAGGTAGTCAATACTATCCGAGGAGTTGGAGGTGTACTTGAAGAAGAAACAGTGACAAGTAAAATCCTAAGAACCTTACTCCATGTTTATGCTATTAGAGTATGTTCTATACAAGAAATGAGAGCAGTGGAAAATAACAATGTCACTCTAGATAGTTTGGTTGGTAGACTTATTTCATTTGAGATGAATAACTTTGAAAATAGTGTCTTACAATCTATTGATTCTACATTCAAATCTTCTTTGAAAGTAAGTCAAGTCATAAACACACTATGAGAAATGATAGTGATGACCAAGAACTTGATGAGATTGAAGCACTAATGGCTGGAAGATTGCAGAGAGGCAAATGTAGATACAAAGGTAAATTACCATTGGTATGTTTTAATTGTAAAAAGATTGGACACTTTGCTGCTAGATGTCCTAACAAAAGAAAAGAAGACAGAAACAATGACAGATCATATGAAAACAAGTTTGACAAAGGTGATGACAGAGATTACTGAAGCAATTGACAATATGACACAAGAGACAACCGAGACTACAAGGAGAAAGGGAAGAAATATTGTTACCTGGCTGAGAACAAAGCTGGAGATACTGACACCGAATCTGATGAAGATATTGAGGTGGTATTTGTTGCTTATATGAAGGATGATTCAGACGAAGAGGAAAGGTATGTTGAGACTGCACTCATATCTAAAGTTAGTAAAAATGATGTTTGGATTATTGATAGTGGTTGTGCTCACCACATTATTGAAGATAAGGAAATGTTTGAAACTTTTGAGTACTATAATGGTGGATCAGTAAGAATGGGTAATGACTCACCTTGTTCGATTGAAGGTAAAGGAACCATAATGTTAAATAATTTGATCATATTTGAAAATGCATACTGGGTAAAAGGAATTAACTATAATATATTAAGTGTTTCACAGTTGAATAACTCAGGTCACCGAGTTGCATTTGAGAACAAAAAGGCAAAGATCTTTAATGAATCGGGAAGGTTGAGTGGAACTGGTGAATAGACAAAAGGTAACCTATTCTATCTTGATGATATTAACACCACTTGTTTAATGGCTAGAAATGAAGACATATGGTTGTGGCATAAAATTTTATGTCATGTAAATTTTGACAACATGATTAGGATAATAAATAAAAGGAAAGTAAGAGGCTTACCGAGCATGTCAAAGCCCAACCATGTCATGTGTAAGAATTGTCAAAAAGGTAAAATGACAAAGTCTAGTTTCAAGAGAAAAACCTATACATCTAATGTCATTCTAGAATTAGTCCATAATGATCTATGTGGACCAATGAGAAAAAAGAGTTACTATGGTGATAAATACTTCATTCTCTTTGTTGATGATTATTCTAGAATGATGACAATTATGTTCTTAAAAGAGAAATCAGAAGCATTCAAGATGTTTAAATGGTATAAAGCTATTGTAGAAAAAAAAAGTTGGTAAGGAACTGAAATGCTTAAGATCAGATAAAGGAGGAGAATTTATTTCTGATGAATTCACTAACTTTTGTAATGAGCATGGAATTCAAAGACAGGTTTCTGTACCAAGAACACCACAACAAAATGAGATTGTTGAAAGAAGGAACAAATCCATTATTGATTGTGCCAGAACACTGATGATTGAGAAAGGCATCACTCAAACATTCTGGAGAGAAGTTGTCAGTACTGTTGTCTACACATTGAACAGATTTCAATTGAAGAAAGACACCAATAAGACACCTTATGAGCTATGGTATGGATACACACCCAATGTCAGTTACTTCAGAATTTTTGGAAGTCAAGTTATATTTTGAAAGATGATAGAAATGGAAAACTTGACTCCAAAGGTGAAGAAGGAATATTTTTAGGGTATTCTACCAAAAGAAAGGCTTATAAATGTCTGAACAAATCCTCTAACAAAATAATTGAAAGTGTAAATGTCAAAATAGATGAATTTGCAGAGAAAAATGATAAGGAAAGTAGAAAAGAACCGAAAGACTACAACAAGTTTGTCTAAAGTGAAGAACTTGACACTCTACCCGAGAAATAGTGTATCACTCCCGAGCAACAGAACAATGCACCCAAGCATCAGGCTGCAAACACTGAAAATCAGGAAATTGCTCAAAATGATGTCCCTAGCGATGGAGATCAAAATGAAGGACAAGATTATGATCATAATGAAGACATGTTTTTCCATTAGTATGCAAAGGAAAACTGCTTTGAAATTGTTGGTAACACCAACACCAAAAGTCAGGTTTAGTGCAACCTGACAAACAAGTTCAAAGGGAACCTGATGATACCATTGAACCCAAAAATATTAGAAAGGGAGCCTAAAAGAATAGTCTGACAGAGAAAACCCGATAGAGAAACCTAAAAAGAAGAGTACAGTGCAACCTGACAAAATAGATAACATAGGAACCCGACAGACCAAAGAGAAACCCGAGCACCAGTCTACCGAGAGATAGTTAGAATCCCAAGAAATGTGGATCTGACTTCTACGTCAAATAAAACACTTGTGTTTTATATTTAACTTTTTTATTTAGCTTTAAATCTATTTCTTGAGGGACAAGCAATGTAATTGTAATTGTTTTAATCAATCTAACTGATTAGAAACATGCAAACTAGGAGATCAAGGTCAAGTTGTAAACCTTTGATCAGAGAGTTATCATTGTAATATGTGAAACTCATTTTAGGTTAATTCATTGTATAAATAGATATGCAATCTATCAGAACACATGTATGTGGTGAGGATTGTAGCCGAGGAGCACATCTATGAATTAGATTAAGAGTTTTACGCAGAAGAACAACAAAATATGAAACAAGTTATCAAGAACAAGATTCAAGGCTACCAAGCAAAACAGAGGTATTGATCAATCACAATAGGTGATAAATATACATGTAATCTTTATTGGATATGTAATCAGAAATTGTAGATTGCACAGACGCATCTCAATGAATATTTTTGACTACATTCTAACAAGTGTAGCAAATAGAAGAAATCCTTGATAAAGGTGGATTTAACAATCCTTTGTAAATCTCTTAATCAAGTGCATACTAAATAGTGTTTCTAAAGCTCTTAAAAAAGTAGACCTTAACCAGCCTCTACATGATACTCCTAACTGGGCAGATCGTCAGAAGTGATCAAAATTGTAAGCCTTAACTGACCCCTTCCATTCTGCAGATAGTGAATCTTTGTGGGTTTCATCCTGACCGTAGTTTTTACCTTCTAATAGGGGTTTTCTGTGTTATCAAATCTTATGTCATGTGTCTATACATTTCACGAATGTTTCTATGAATTTTTACATTCTTATTAAGTTTATGATTTGATATAACATACAAAAACATAGAATATCATATATGGTTGGTAATACAATTGATTACATAAAAGGATTAAGGTTAAAGTGATAAAATTTTTGAGGGTACTGATTCACCCCTCCCCTCTCAGTACACACCATTTCATTATTTCCAATAATTGGTATCAGAGCTAGATCTCTTATTTGGAAAAATTTAAAGAGTTAAGAGAAAAGATCATACAATGGAAAGGTACAAGATAGACAAGAGTATTGAGAATTAGAAGTTAGAGATACAAATCTTCTATGAGCAATATAAAGAAGCTAGAATCAAGATGAGACAGTTACTGGATGAAAGAAAGATTATGGCATCTTGCTGTAATGAAACATACTATCATGAAGAAGAGATACCTGATTTATTTAAGTCTTCAGGATCTACATCTAGCAAAGCATTAGACACATCTGAAGAAAGTATCACAAGCCTAAATAAAATCAATCAACATATGACTGGACAAGTGAAATCACTGCAAATTGGTCAAGAGACATAGATGGTAAGAATGATTGAGGTTACGAATAATGCAAGACAAGCTAAGCAAGAAAGAACACTAGCAATTGATGACAGGAGGAATATTACTGAAAAGCTACAAGAGAAAGAGTCAGAAATACAAAAACTTATTGAACATCATCACGAGCTCACCAATCAGATTATTCTTATGAGTTAAGAGGAAAATTGAATGAACATAGAACTGAATGGAAAGCTGGAAGCTATTGGTGAGCTAAAAGAATAAAATGAAAGACTGAAGCATGAAGTGATAATTCAGCAACAACACAATGACATGATCAAGAGAGCTTAAGAAAGCACCAAAAGGATGGATGATTTTTTGGATGGAAAAAAAGAGTCAACAACAATACCTGACTAGGGTATACCGAGAATGGAGAATCACCATACCAAGTTGATCCAAAGAATGTCTACACAAATCCAAGAACAAGAAGGAAGTCATGCAATCACTGTAGAAAACTAGGCCACACATCAAATGTTTGCAGGAGAAAAATAAAAGGTATTCCTAGATCCACACCTTCATTCATAGGAATTTTATATAAATGTAACAAGAAAGGACATAAACCATATGAATGTAAATCTAAGGTGAAACAACCAAAGAAGGAAACCTATATGGAAAAATATTGTCCTACTTGCAAAATGCATGGGCATATATCTCTTGAATGCAGGAAGAAGAAAAGGAAAACATGGAAGCCTAAAGAAAATGAAACTGCCTATCAACCGAAAAGAATCAGTAACTCATATGTTTGGGATTACAATACATGGGAAAACTACATAGCATGTGGAAGATATGGACACATAGCTGCAAAATGCATAAGAAAATGGATGAGAAAGTCTAGGAGTTGGACGAACCCTGGAATGGCATGTTTACACTGTCATAAAGTTGGTCATCTAAGAAAAGACTACAGATACCAAGTGACAGAGACAAGCATCATTTCCAATGGCAACACCATTGAAGACATTAGGAAGATGAGAAAAAAAATGTGGAGGAAAGCCACAAACACTGATGATGTTGGACCAAGCAATGTAATTGGTGACACCTTATCCAATGGATCGGGTGACATCACCACCCCCACCTAAGATGACCAAGTAAGTGTGGAACTACATTATACTAAGTTATACTTTACATTAGTTCCATAATACATAGTTAAAATGAAAAAATAGCATGATTAAAGATGTACTATGGTATTACTTGTTATGATTCTATGAATTTAATCTCGTCGGTTAATGCATACCGAAAATAATCAGTTAACATACAAAAGCTAAGTTGTCAAAGCATACCAAGAATCGTCGGTGTACGTGTGAAAGCCAAGTTAATAAATGTAACCTGAGACTTGTCGGTAATCATGTAAAATGCATTGAATACTTTGCCACTTCCCGAGAACCATTGGTAAACCTGTGAAAGGTCAAGTAAGTTTTCACTTACCCCGAGCTGAAAGTTTGTGTGTAACTTGAGAAACTCCATCTTCAACACCCAACAAATGGGTAGAGCATTAATTTCTCCACTTAGGGCATCATCTATAAATAGGGTGAGGGATGAGATCATTATTCACAAAGTGATTAAGAAACAAAGCAGAGAAGAGCATAGGGAAAATAGAGCGACCAAATTGCAGAGCACTCCAAGCAGATTCACGACATTCAAATTTTGAACAACCGCAGCTACAAAAGATTAAAGTAAGTAATAAAGATCACTGAGGTCACTATTTTATTTTATGGGAAAAGCCCTAAATTTGTGAAATCATGGCAACCCCTTCCCGTGCAACCAAGATCAAGAATGCTAAGGAAAATAAGGTTAATCTGATCAAGAAATCCACTTGTAAAGAACCTAAGTATAAAATTTGTCCAGAGGTTGCTTCGCAACTCGACGATGCTGGTGCATTCTCCCGAATTCCACCAATGGTTTTATTGATTGAAGATGTCCGTTCCTACATACATTGCAAGATCGCCGAGATAGGAGATATTGAAGTTGATCAAGCTTACAAGAAGCTTTGCACAGGCCAAATCATTAAGGAGGAACACAAACACATAGAGGTCAAAGGGTTGACTTGTGCCCTAATGTTCCCAAGGGAGTTAAAAATTGAGTGGATTTGGGTAGTGCTAAGCAGAGTGAATGACCGAAAGATGTGGCTAGATGAGACAAAACCGATCACCAGAGATGTGATAAATGTTGTGACCGATTATCCCATAACCAACAAGGCCAAGGCTCTCAAACACCATTCTCATCCTGAGATAGAGAATCTATGATAGGTGCAGTTTTGGATAACAAAGGATTGAAGGTTAACACCATCACCAATCCAGAACTCAAGTTTAGTGCATGTGTACTTGGTTACAAAATATACCAATCCAGGAAGATTTACAACATAGCATGTGGAGTAGTTGACACTACTTATAAGATTGTAAAGAAAAGTCTACAATTAGATCTATCCAAGCTTCTACTGAAGCGGTTAGATGAAAACATGGGGACAATCAGGTCTACAAAGTCCAATTCATGTAAGTTTAGATCACTTTTAATGTGTACATTTTTCTACTTTCATAACTTCTTTCCATCTATAGGAAATGTCAACTAGGATACCACTCGACTAGTGACCTTACAAATCAATTAATTCATCAAGTCACTAGGTGACAACTTTGTATCAGTTATGGATGAATACTTCATTGGATTTAAGGAAAGAATGCATAAAAGAATGAGGATACCTCATACCATAACAACTGGTAGAAAAGTATAAAAATGACATTTTCTTTATGGTGGACACCGATAACACATTTATCAAACCAGTTGTACCGAGAACAGCATGGTTAGCACCACTTGACTATGAAGTCAACATAGATCAAGCCACCAATGCTATTGAAGCATTGATAAATGAACCAGTGGACAAGTCACAACCTAGGTTTGGAACCTATGAGGAAGCCAAGGAAAGAATAAAAACATGCTTTGTTGTGAAGAAAATTGATAGAAAGAAAGAGAAAATGGTAAAGAGACCGAAGAAAAAGTTGTTGGTGAATGATGACGAGTAAGAACAAAAGGATGACATCGAGGGACAGTCACCCGTCGGTGAAGAAGAAAAATTGAGTGACTCCGAATCTATAGATTTTGATGCACCACCACCACCAACAAAGAAACCAAGGACCACTACTGCATCAAATACTAGAAGTCAGACAACAAAAGTTGCAACTACATCACTGGTGAAGAAAGGACAAGTGAGGACTTACACGAGAAAGCCTCAAACCGGGAAACATGCATAGACAAAAAGAAGAAGACTCATCAGAACTAAGGAAGACATAAAGTACACTAAGTAGGATAAAAAACCTATTAAGAATAAGTTCCCTACCATAATTGATGAGGTATGTGAAGCTACCATCAAGTCAAGTTCAATTACAAATCCTAAGATTAGGAAATGACTAACACTAGATCCCGAGGATCAAAATAAGTTAGAGAAGGAAACCATAACAACAATGTGCATATTCAAATATGTACCAATACAGTTTGGAGATAAAATGACTAAAGAAATTCTAGACATAATTTTGGCAAGGTGGACATATGCACTAAAGGAAGAGAAACACATAAGGGAAAGAGCCCTAGTTTCAGTTATGCCACCTGAATCTAAGATGGAAGAGATTGAATAAATGATGAAGAAAAATTCCAAAAGGTTCTCACCAAAATTAAGAGCCTAAAAAGTGCTACAGGGACATCTAATTGAGCTTGAAAGAAAAATTGAAGATGAATGGAGAAAGATACTTGATGTACCTAAAAAGGACACAAGCCTTGAGCCACAATGAGCTCTTACCGATAAGCCACACAATGAAGAAGATCAGGCTAAACCAAGTCCAGAGAAAATTATTATAACTGATGGTGAGGATGTTAATGAAGGAGCATTAAACACAATAGATAACAAGGATATGGACTCTGCAGATGAAACATGGCCCGATAATACTATCATTGACATTATTAGAGAAGATCTTGTAGATGAGGTAAAGAAAGATGAAGATGTCACTGTTGCCCCAGACCAAACTGAGGAACAGGACACAACAATAGATACTAATCAAGTAGATACACCGAGACAAATACCACTATTGATATAGGCTATCAGTATTATCTTGGAGAAGGAGAAATCACCCAAAAAGGATGCAAGCATACCCGAAGATAAGGGTGAAAAAGAACCGAAAGACACATATGATGAGAAGAATAAAGATGGAGAGCAAAAGGAAACAGATGGAGGAAAATAAGAAAACAAAGGTGATGAAGAAAAGAAGCAAGATGATACAAATCCTAATGCTACCAAAGGAGACATTGTAGATAAGGATAAGGTTGATGTGAGGATGTCCACTACCAATTGACAGGTAGAGACCGAGCACCAGGATACAGGTTCACATACACCAAAGCCTTCACCAAGAACATCAGACCAAGCAAAGGAACCTGCTATGGTACTGCATACAGGTACCTCCACAACACTTTCCAAGAAGAATAAGAAGAAGAAGAACAAGAATCCAATTATGCTGGAAGAGATAATTGAGATACCAGCCTGTGATCCAAGGACATTGGATCCAAAGGCACTTACAAACTATGCAAAACTTTGGAGAAGAAAAGTTATCTAGGATAAGCTAAAAAGGGAAACAAAAGACACTCATGTACTTGAAAAAACAAGGGATATACTTCGACAGATAGTACCTAATACATAAATTTATCAAAATGCATCAATCATTGATCAATTAGCCATTCTTACCGACGCAATCCAATTATATAATGTGGATGCAAAAAAAGCTATAGAAGAACTAGAAGAGAAAAAGTATCAGTATAAATTAACAGAGAAAATCAGCCAAGAAGTGGCAGAGAACAAGGTGAAGCTGTCTAAACAATTAAGTGAGTTAGAACCTATCATTTAAAAAGCAATATCCTTAGTTCAAAATTTAAGCACATTAGAGAAATTCACTAAGGAGAACAGTGAAAAGATTGCAAAACTAGATGCAGATCTAAATTCTAGTGCTCAAAGTCTCTCAACAACAGACAATACAATACAATTGCATTATGAAAAGATAATGGAAGCTAAGAAGTTGAGACTTCAAATCCAAGAGGCAGAATATAAGTTCAGGGATGATGTAACCAATCTACAGGCTCTACTACTACCCAGGCTTACACTACTGCAGCAACACATGACAATGGAAAGACAATTGATAGCCACCCCGGAGATGTCTGTCACTAACAACATCTATGATATGCATGCAAGAATCACATTGGAGCACATGGCTCTAGAACACCTTCAAGAGAAATGGAAGAAGATGATTGAGGACATGAACAACTCTCACTCCCACATTTTTGACAATTTGTAAGTGATTACACCTTTGCCCTTACTATCAAAAAAGGGGGAAATTGATATGTTAAAAAGGGGGAAATTGATAGGATACAAGGGGGAAAATGATATGATAAAGATGATAAGGTTAAAAGGGAGAATAGTATATAGGTAAGTGTACATACATATACTTATACTATACCGACATATACATAGGGGGAGTCATAAATGACAAGGTGAACACATGGTGTACATTACTAAACATTTTAGTACTTTGCACATATCAATTTTTGATACTAATGTCAAAGGGGGAGATTGAAGACATTTTTTTCCATTAGTATGCAAAGGAAAACATTTTGAAACCATCAGTAACACCAACACCTAAAGTCAGGTTAAAAGGGAACCCAATGACACAGTGCAATTTGATAGAACAGATAACAGAGGAACTCGACAGACCAAAGAGCATCCCGAGCACTAGTCTACCGAGAGACAGTTAGAATCCTGAGAAATGTGGATCTGACTTCTACGTCAGATAAAACACTTGTGTTTTATATTTATATTTAAATCTATTTCTTGAGGAACAAGCAATGTAATTTTAATTGTTTTAATCAGTCTAACTGATTAGAAACATGCAAACTAGGAGATCAAGGTCAAGTTGTAAACCTTTGATCAGAGAGTTATCATTGTAATACGTGAAACTCATTTTAGGTCAATTCATTGTATAAATAGATATGTAATCTATTAGAACACATGTATGTGATGAGGATTGTATCTGAGGAGCACATCTATGGATTAGATTAAGAGTTTTACGTAGAAGAAGAACAAAATATGAAACAAGTTATAGAGAACCAGATTCAAGGCTACCGAGCAAAATAGAGGTATTGATAAATCACAATAGGTGATAAATATACATGTAATCTTTATTGGATCTGTTATCAGCAATTGTAGATTGCACATACTCAGCTCAATGAATATTTTTGACTACATTCTAACAAGTGTATAAAATAGAAGAAATCCTTGATAAAGGTGGATTTAATAGTCCTTTGTAAATCTCTTAACCGAGTGCACACTAAACAGTGTTGCTCAAGTTTTAATAGAGTAGACCTTAACCAGTCTCTACATGATACTCCTAACATGGTAGATTGTTAGAAGTGATCAAAATTGTAAGCCTTAACCGACACCTTCCATTTTGTAGATAGTGAATCTTTGTGGGTTTCATCCCCACCGCAGTTTTTACCTTCTAACAGGGGTTTTTTGCATTATCAAATCTTGTGTCATGTGTCTATACATTTCACGAATGTTTCTAAGAATTTTTACATTCTTATATATTTTATGATTTGATATAACATACACAAAGATAAAATATCATATATGGTTGGTAATACAATTGATTACATAAAAGGATTAAGGTTAAAGTGATAAAATTTTTGAGGGTACCTATTCACCCCTCCCCTCTTAGTACACACCATTCCATTATTTCCAACACAAAATACTGAACAAAGAGCTGAACTGATACTTTCCAAGTATGTCAGAAGACACCATCCATAGAACTAGATTAGCAAAAAGTATGGAACGAGAACAAGAAGTAAGTCATTGAACACTAGATGTTTAATTTGTGATTTTGAGCCTAAATCTGTTAATACTGCACTTGTAAATGAAGAATGGGTTAGTGCTATTAATGAAGAGATAGAACATATTGAGAAGAACAGAACATGTATATTAGTACCTAGACCGGATGACAAGAATGTCATTGGTACCAAATGGATATTCAGAAACAAGCTAAATGAGAATGGAGAAGTCACAAGGAAGAAAGAAAGAATAGTATGAAAGGGGTATGCACAAGAAGAAGGTATAGAATATGGAGAAACCTTTGTGCCTGTTGCTAGACTAGAAGGAGTCAAAATTCTACTTTCTTATGTTGCATACAAAGGATTCAAGGTATACCAAATGGATGTCAACTCTGCATTCCTAAATAGAATACTAGAAGAAGAGGTATACATTGAAAAACCTAAAGGGTTTGTTGATCCTAACAAGAGAAACATGGTTTGTAGACTACACAAAGCCATGTATGGATTGAAACAAGCACCAAGAGCATGGTATGAAAGACTTCACTCCTATCTCATAAGTATTGGATTTGTAAGAACTAGTGAAAACAAAAATCTGTACTTAAAAAAGATACTGATGATAACATTTTGATTATTGAAATATTTGTTGATATTATCATATTTGGGGGTAATGATATGTTAAGAAAATCATTTGCTAATGAAATGAGATAAGATTTTGAGATGTCAATGTTTGGGGAGATCAAATTCTTTCTTGGTCTATAGATTATTCAATAGGATGCAGGCATATTTATCACACAATCCAAATACATCAAGGAAGTGTTGAAGATATTCAGGATGGAAGATTCCAAGCTAGTTGGAACACCTATGGCAACCAGATGCAAGCTAACAAAGGAAGACAAGTCAACTGAGGTAAATTAGACCCTTTATAGATCTATGATTGGAAAACTCATGTATGTTGTTCATACTAGACTAGACATAGCACATGCGGTTGGAATAGTTGCAAGATTCTCTACTAATCCCAAGGAATTACACATGACTGCTGTCAAAAGAATTCTGAGATATCTTAAGAATACCGACGAGTATGGCTTATAGTATAAAAGAGAAGGAAAATTTGAGCTTCAAGTCTATACAGATGTTGATTGAGATAGATGACATAAAGAGCACAAAAGGAGGAGCATTCTTCATGGGTGACAAACTTGTCACATTGATAAGTAAGAAGAAAGGATGCATCTCACAATCTACTGCAGAAGAAGAATATGTGGCTACTGCTGCAAATTGCTCTAACATTGCATGTATCAAACAATTACTGGAAGGTATGAATATCAAAATTCTTGAACCAGTGATTATCTATTGTGATAATATCAGTGCAATAAACATATCAAAGAATCCTGTCATGCATGCTAAGACTAAGTATATTTCCATAAAGTATCATTACTTAAGATAACAAGTATAAGAGAAGGAGGTGATACTAGAATATGTTCAATCCAAGGAACAATTAGCAGACATATTCACAAAGCCATTACCTAAAGATACATTTAAGTACTTGCAAAAGAGACTAGGGGTCTGACCCTTGTCTATTGGTCACTAAGATGACTAGGAGGCTGCATCAATCTACACATAATCAGAAGATCATTCATTTTTATGCAAGAAAAGAGATGGAATGAAAAGATATATCAGTACACAGGAAGGTACTTATCTGCATCGATCACCAGAGTCATTATACTATTGATGGAAAGGGGAATTCAAGGATTATATTATAAAAAGGAGGAAGGATATAGTTTGGAATTTCTGTGAAAGGGAGAGATTATATATCCATATGAAATATCCATCATGATCATCCAAAGGGAGAGAAGTATCCTAAGGGAGAGATTATATCCACATGAGAAATATCTATTGTTGTTAAAAGAAAAAGAGATATCCATCAAGGAGAGGAATAGTCAAAGGAGGAGAAAACATCAGAGAAGAGATTCTACAATAAAGTGAGAGACATAATCCAAAGTTACTACATCTATCCAATAAAGTGAATGGAGAATGAAGATAGTACTCTGCAAGAATCAAATCTAAGCTAGAAGAGCTTATCGAGAGTCAAAAATTTGTATTGGTTATAGAACAATAAGTGGTATATGTTGTTGAACTACAATTGATATATTTCATATTGTATTAGTAGTAATGTAGTATGTTGCCATCAATGCCAAAGGGAGAGATTGATGAACTATAACTAATTGAATGTTTGAAGATGTTAAGTTGATGATCAACGAGATGTAGAAAGTTAATGCAAGACATTAAATCAGTTAATGTATTTTATTGTCATTGATGTCAACTTGATATAATATGATTGGTCATATACATATTGTCAAAGACTTCAAAGAACCAAATAGATAAAGGTTATGTTATCAGTAATGCATAAATTTTTAGTATACATCAAGTGACAACAAACACCGATAGACAGTGCACACCAATTGGTAGAGAACCCCGAGAAGAGTCATAGTGATACCCATGCAAGCATTACGGAGAAGAACCTAAGTGATACCCAAGTAGAACTAAAATTCTCAGTGTTTTCCGACGGACAGACAACCCTGATGGATACAGATGCCCAAGGACAACTCAAGTCAAGACCAAGCAAACAAGGAGTTAAACACTGATCAGAACTGAAGTTCAAAAATGACAAAAGACTTAGCTGGCAAGAGCTAAATATGGAGTTAACTAATTGATTACATTGTTTTCATTGACCAGTTAAAATATACAGATAATCTAGAGATAAAAGCTAGTTTTATTCTAGTTGTCAAGGAGAAATTTGCGGGATAAAACTAAAGCAAGCTTTAAAGCAAGAATGGTGAGATTTGCGGATCACATCAAGAAAAAGAAAGACAAGGAATTAGAAATGGTGAAATCATGTCTATAAGAGAGACAAGATAATTCATTATGATTAGGGGGATAATAATAGAGGATGCTGAAGAGAATATTAGTGAAGATAAGAAGTCTTCATACAGACCTGATCAAACAAGATAAAGAACAGAGCTAAACATTTTTGCGGACACCGAGCAACAAAGAAGCAACAACATCACTGAGAAGAAAGAAGTGGAGCAAAGGAACAGAAAAGAACCATTGATCAAAAAGGTATTATGAGATTATAATAGATCTGAACATCTACAAGATTAATTTGTATTTATGAACAGATCATATATTCAGTTTAATCATTGATTCAAAAAATCTCTTAACAGAGTGGGATTTAACTATCCTTTACATATTGAGATACATCCCAAGGACTATCAAAAAGTTTCTCATGAAGATACCATATTGAAATGCCAGATATCAAGTGAAAAACTATTATATTTAAATCCTCTAACAAGGTCACACTTAATAGAGTGTTTGTAACCTTTATCAAGGTTGGCTCTTCACCGAGCTCACTTCAGAAGAAATAAAATTTTGGGTTACCGGTCCCAAGTGGTTTTTCCCTTAACAGGGTTTCCATGTTAAAAATCCATGTGTCAAATGTGTATATGGTTCATTTATTTAATATTTTTCTTTACACATTACTAAAACAAGATTGATCGGTTAACACTAAGTTATTTACTATATTTCGGTAAAGACTAGACTGTTATTCGGTAAAGCTTAAGAAAAAGGATAAGCAATTAACTTCGAGTAGTAGTTATTTGATAAGATTATTTAAAGGCATACATCTTGTAGGACTGAAGATAACTAGAGGTTTATATTTGTGGTATAAATTTTTTGGGTTGATTTATTAGATTAATAATTGAGGCCACTGATTCACCCCCCCTCTCAGTTATTCTAATAGTTCCATCTAGTCATTAAGCATAAAAGGGTAAAAGATAAGTCAATAAAATACACCATTTGATTGCTTATTCAATTGACCATCACAGTGTCGAATTATATTGACATTACTTCATTGATTAGGAGTCACTTTATGCAACATATATAGATTCACATAGAATTATGTTGATATATCATAAGAAAAATAAGTTGGTGAATAGTACCTTTTTTAAAATATTCTATACAAGCTTAAACATCTTTGTGTTCCAACATCATGCTAGACTGTTATTATGGAATTAGAATTTTACTATTCAAAGATAATGAGACACTTCAATATTACTAAAAGATGGTGACAGTTCATTACCAATTTTCAATTCCTCACATGTATATAGGAATTGGCAACCACAATAGGTAGTGCATTCCTTGTAGCATTGAATATCTTGCAAAAAGAATCTTGGACTTTACATCCCTATCTCACTTTTGACATCAAGCCCAGCGAATCTATTGACAAAAAAAATCATGCTTTA
Organism: Thuja plicata; assembly: GCA_018584345.1. Taxonomy (NCBI): domain Eukaryota; kingdom Viridiplantae; phylum Streptophyta; class Pinopsida; order Cupressales; family Cupressaceae; genus Thuja; species Thuja plicata. The sequence continues at coordinate 1,190,498 of MU225272.1, read as the reverse complement.
ACAAATTCTCCAATATGGCCATCATAATCACATGTTAGAAAATCCTCACAGTGGGTCTACCAACACATTTATTTCCTTCACCATGTTTATGTTCGTTCTAGCTACCAACATCCATCTTTTTTTCTTTTGTCACAAACCATAATTTTTTAGCCACTATTGTAAGATTTGTGGACCATGCTAGATGCAAAACTAGACTATTTGTAGTGGCAAGAAAAAGTGGTATCACACATTTATTTATTACACATCTACAACAAAAAATGCATCCATGTGACTTGAAATGACTACATCCTCAACATCCAACATGCCTATAATATATATGTGTGTGTATTTATATGTATGTATGTATATATGTATATATATGTATGTGTGTGTGTATATATATATATATATATATATATATATGTATGTATATATATATATATGTGTGTGTGTGTGTGTATGTATATATATGTATGTATGTATATATGTATGTATGCATGCATGCATGCATGTATGTATGTATGTATGCATGTATGTATGTATGTATGTATGTATGTATAATTCCATGAGGCATAGTGCTTTCTATATATGCCTTGGGTTCTAACCCACAATATCCCTTGACCTATCATACCATTCACAATCGATATCAAATATGTGCACACAATAATAGAAAGTTGATAAGGAACAAGTTTTTTTGTGACAAATCTAGAATGTGCACTAATAGGTTTAATAGATACATGGTAGAAATGTACATATAAGGATAAATATAATATTCACTGGCACACATCAAAAATTTGATGTTGGTGATAAAGTTTGGTTACATATTTAGAAGAGATTCTTAAAAGGGGCACATTGAAAGATAAAGCCTCTACATTGTTTCCACTACACTATTCTTCACATGGTTGGTGGAATACATTTGTACACTGTCAATAGGAATAAATGCATTTAGTGGTAGGTTACTTATCCTTCTCAAGGTTTCACATTCAGAAGAAATATGTCTCAATAAGCTAGGAGGGTCCCAAGCACTAAAATGGTCAATATACATTCGCTAAAAATGTAAAATTAAAATGGGAAGATGATAACGGGGTAAGAAATGTAGATTAGGGAGATTTTCATGCAACTAGAATCAAAATAGAAAATATGTTTCAGATTTAAATATTAGATAGACAAAATCTTGAAAATACATGTAACTACTTGTATCTAGACCAAATGACTTGTAACCTACCTCCAAAATAAATTTGAGCCTAAGTTGTAGGGAACGGGGCATTTTAGACATCCTAATCCTAGGAACTGGGCATTTAAAACATCCTATTCCATGTGTTTTTGCCTAAAACATTTGGGGATCCTCTGACAGAATGTGATCATCCCAGATTTTATTTGATAGCTCTGTAACCTTTTCCTATACATAGAAAAATGGGGAAGAAATTTTAATACAGGGGTTTTCCTTAATCAAACCCATGTTTAGTAATCAACCTTGAAATGAAATAAAATAAAAGGAAAATGTGTTTTCATATAGCAGAGGCTAGATTTAGTAAATGAATTATATCATACCTTGACAATGAAAATGCTTATTTTAATGTGATCAAGTATGTTGATGCTATAACTTTGGCTTAACACAGAATCCTAAAAGGAAATAATGAAAGAGAAAACCTCATGCAATGGATGTTGTAATTCACCATAATGTTTGATCGAGGGGAAGAGAGAGAAGACTTGGATGAATGTGGATGAATGTAGATCTCCTTCCTTGATAGAAAACTCCTTTTCTTGGCCTCCAATGCGGAAAAAAATCTATATCTATGGAAGAAAACACCTTGAATGCTTGAGAAGAATTCTAGATGTTGGATGCTTGGACTTGGTAGCTTGATGACTCTCGAACTTGATTTGCTTCCTTGCACTTGATAGCTTGATTATGAATGCTTGGACTTGGTAGCTTGATGACTCTCGAACTTGATTTGCTTCCTTGCACTTGATAGCTTGATTATGAATGCTTGATAATATTGATAATGGTTACCAAAATGAGGAGAGATGGGATTTTTATATACCTCTCTCAAAATTTAGGGATTTAAAAGTCAAGCATGCTGACTGTAAATCAAAATCCCCCACCCAAACATCAAGATAGGTCCCTAGTTCTAATTTGAGCCAAAATGTTAGGGAATAAGATGTTAAAAATTCCCTATTCCTATTGGAATTTGGTGAAGATGATGTGAGTTTTAATCATGATAATGTATTTTGGTGTTGTCATTGCTGACAACATGATGTATTGTAGGAAAGGGATCAATTTTATTGATGGTGTTGAAGATCTAATTGAAGAAATGACTAAGTGTGCAGTCAACCGGGCAGAAGATAGAATGCAAGGTATAGTCAATTGGATCCAGAGTTAGACAGAGCTAAGGTGTGTGATCATGCATATAGCATATAAATAGGTGTATCTACTTATATCTATGATTGCATTAGTTTGTTTCAAGATGTGTGCAAGTTATTGAAGTTTCAAGTGGATGGATAGGAAGAATAGAGGACAAACATAAAAGGTTTGTTTAGATCGGTTCCCCGGTATATTTAATGTTTTAAAATGATTGGTTTGAAACCCGATTAATTTTGTTTTTACTTTATTGAGTTGACTAATGCATTTTGGTGCAATCATATTTTTTTTATGTTGGGGGGTAAAATGTATTAGGACAAGAGGTCAATTGTGATAAAGTTGTTATAAAAGAAGGATGAATTTGTGATTTAGGGTGAATGTGGTGATGTTTAGACAATGCGATAAGAGATTTTTATTGTTTGAATTTTTTATATTCTTAAGGAGGTATTGTGATTAGAACTGAAGAGGATCTATCAGATATGAAGGTCATTTTTGAGATCAGTCATCCTTGGATATATCTCAAGGTGAGCCCTAACAGGTTGGAAAGCTTAAATCCTTTAACAAGGTCACTCCTAATAGGGTGAGAAATATATTTAACATGCTCTGAAGTGTAAATCATGTAACAAGGTGAGCCTTAGAAGGAGTTTGAAATACCTTAACAGAGTAGTCTTTAACAGGACTTGTACTAGCTTCTAACCAGGCTAAAATACTCTTAAATGGGTATGCGCCTGATAGGGTTTTTTTAATTTATACTAATAGGGAATATTTATTTGGTGCACTAGTGAAATTTGTGGATACCATTCCACACGTGGTTTTCTCCCTCTAACAACGATTTCCATGGAAAAAATCTTGAGTCTTGAGTCTACTTTGTGTGAATGGTTTATGATCTACGTTTCTATATTGCATTTACTTTTGCATGTTGGATCTTCTGGAAGACATTTAAGATTTATTCCAGATTTGTGGGTGCACTAATTCACCCCCCTCTTAGTTCCTTTGAAGACTAAATATTCCTAGGAATGAGATATTTGAAATTCCCTATTGCACCCAATCAGGGCTCAAATTATGACCATGAATCTCGGTCTATGAGAGGATGCGTTATTTCAATCGACAACTAATTTTGAGGTTGGGAGAGAATGAAAAAGGAAACTAATGGTACTAGAGGTCCTAGGTGATAAAATAAATTATGGTAAAGGAGAAAAACTAGAGGAGCACACTTATAAATAAGGGCTAACCTTGATTTCTCACAAGATTGAAATGAAAGAAGACCCGTATTTGAATTTAGGTGTCCATTAAGTGTCATATGAGGTCTTTCTATAGAAAAAACACTAAGGTGGGTGAAATAATAGCCCTTAAATTGTACACTAATTAGGTACTTATAGTTTAGGATGATACATTTAGCCCCCACTTTAGCGGGAGTATGATACAACCTCATGCTCATGGTAAAGGAATTGTGAGAGAGAGAGAGAGAGAGAGAGAGAGAGAGAGAGAGAGAGAGAGAGAGAGAGAGAGAGAGAGAGAGAGAGAAAANGAGAGAGAGAGAGAGAGAGAGAGAGAGAGAGAGAGAGAGAGAGAGAGAGAGAATAATTATCTCCATAGGGATACAAAAAGGTGATCATTCCAAAGGAAAGCATTGTTTCCTTAGGGATCCAGAAAAATAAAGTCATTAGTCCTAAGGAAAACATTATCTCCTTATGGATCAATACAAAATAGGTTGAATAATATAAAAGGAGGTTATATGTATGCCCCCCTCCTTAGGATGAAAACATAGGATAATGGTGGAATTGTAAGGAAAAGATAACAATGATACCTATGTCCGGTCAACAAGGAGATGTCCTTGAAAAAACAATATATGCATGTTCCTTTAGTAAAGAGTGAATACTCTTGTTATCCAAAGGAAATAGATAATTGTGAAAGGATATCCACAAGTGGGAAGAGACCCTTGAAAGGAAGATATCTTGGTTACAATATTTCTACCTTGAAGAGGTGTTCTTCAACAAAAATAACATCTTAAAGACAAGGAGGGTTGAAGACATGAATGTGCCCTTTTAGCCCCCTATTACTTAGGTGAAAAGGGATTTTTGATGAAGGATAGAACACTTTAATCCCTCAAGTAAGGGAATTTTTTTAGGATGAATATACTTTTGTAAATAAGGAAGAGATTGTGATCATTATACAAACCTCTTGCATAAGAGAGAATCTTGACTCAAAAAAAATAATTATGTATAAGAAAGGAATGACACATGATAAATGAAGGCCACTACATTAAAGAAAGTGGATCCCTAGAAAGGAAAAGAAGGTCAAGGAAAATGAGACCTTTCCCCCAAGGCTGAAGAAAAGGGTAAATATTACACATTATAATCCCTAAGTGATAGAGCTCCTATAATAGACATGCACTTTCAAGCAAGAATAAGTTGTAAACACGGATGTAAATCTCCTAAAAAAAGAGAAGATCTGGAAAACAAAAAAATCCGTGCGTGAAATGACATCATGTTATAAAATAAACAAGAAAACAAAGAGATAATGAATATTTTAGAGAGGGAAAAAACATCATGCAATCTCTAAGAGAAAGATCAATCACAATAGACATATTTTTTGAGGCATGAAAAAGATTGTTAACAAATATGATAGAAGTCCTTGCATAAAACAAATAATCTAATGTAGAAAGGAATGTACTAATATAAAATATTTAGACTCACAAAGAGAGGAAATAGGTCTCATGAAAGGAAAAATAGAAAGGATGTCACATTATAAAAACTTAGTGGCAAAATCAATTACTAGAGATATACAATTCCAAGCAAGGAAGATGTTGCAAACAAGAATATGAATCCCCCTTAGAGAGAAAGATTATAAAACAAACAAGTCCATGCATGAAAGGAAATCATAGTATAAAATATTTAACCAAAAAAGATATAATGGATCCTTGAAAAGAAGAATGAACAAAAGATAGACCTTTCCCCCCAGGTAGAAAGACAAGGGAAAGAACCTATTATGTTTCTCATAATGCACATCATGCAAAACAAAAAGCCCCCAATAATGTAAAGTATTAAGACTAAATGATGGAGAACAACATAATAGGGAAGAGAAATGATAAGGTATTATATTTATAGTACTTGTATCTATAAGATCTTGGATTTATATGGTGACATTATGAGATGTGTTTTGTTTAGAGAATAAAAGAGTGATGAAGTCCTGAAAAGGGTTAGGAACAAAATTTTATTGAGGTGTAAATATAGTGGTTTGTGAAGGAGGAGAATCTATAGGGACTTGGTCCATCTTTCCAAGATCTTGTACACTATAGGTTTGTGTAGGAATCATGTTATAGCTAATTTTATGAGATGTCTTTGGTTTGGAAGGTGGAAGACTTTCATGAAAATGTGTTGTGTAGGAATGTATAATAGGGGGATTGATCTCTATAGGGAGATGCTTAATCACATAAACATCATTTTAATTCACTTTAGTAAGTTGATTAAAAATTTTCTTATATAGGTCTTTATCTTCACTCAATGGTACATTATGCAATAAATCATGAATGAAATGCATAACATCATCTTGTTTACAAAGAGATTAAAGATTATGATAATTAGGAGAAGGCGGAAAATCTAGAGGGGTACCATGATTAATATCTTGAACCAAGGTACCTTTAGAAGGATAATATTTACTACTCTCTAATGATAAATTCATAGGAGGATTAGAGTTGTCTTCATAGGAAAAAGATACCTTACGAGAGGTGAATTTTTGAGTTGGTAATGCTTCATCATTTGAAGATATTTCATGTGAGTGTAACAAAAGTAAATTATCCCTAAGAGAGGGAATTATACTTTCTTACTTAAAAATATCCCTATGAGTAAGAGGGTATTTAGGAGAGGGACAAATATAAATCATTAAGGCCTCTTCTATAGAGTAAATGTCAACAAAATGCATAGGAACTGGTTCATCATCAGGAGAAATGGTCATGATATCATCATGTTGCACCAAATTACCCCTATAAGGAAGAGACATTTTAGTAGAAATATCATCATTATTCTTGAAGACCTCTTTAATAGGAGGTAAATCCTCAAAAAAAGTGTTGGTAATCTCTTCCTGCATACCAATGTCCTTAAGTTTGGGATCATGAATGGTAGGGGGTTAATTATGGGAATAGATGAAATGAAGAACTAAGTTGTCATCATATGCATGAAAGGGAACATCTTGCAAATCTTGAAGAAAATTTAAAATTGAACTAGCAACTGAAGATAATAATTCCATTCAAAATGAAATGCATTAACAATGTATGAAATATTTTTGTATTTTTTTTAATTGTTTTTACAAATGCAATGCAATGTGAGAATGAACTAGATCTATTAAAATAAGGGGGAAAAATTTCTTTTTTTTTTTTTTTTTTGTCTTTTACACAATGAAAATATACTAAATNTTTTTTTTTTTTTTTTTTTTTGTCTTTTACACAATGAAAATATACTAAATGAAAAAAATGAAACAATGAAATGAATTTAAATGAGATATAAACGACAAATCAAAATTGGAAATGTCATGTGTTGAGTTCACCAAAATGTACAATATGAAATAAGAAGCAATTCATAGTGGTAGGTCACTTATCCTTTTCAAATTTGCACATTAGGAAGTAAGATGCCCCAAAAGGCTAGGAGGGTCCCAAGCACTAAAAGGGTCAATTTTCCTTCACTAAAAATGTAAAATTAAAATGAAAAGTTGATAATGAGATAAGAAATGCAGATTAGGGATATTTGCATGCAACTAGAATCAACATAGGAAAGATGTTGTTTTAGATCTGAATATTGGACAAACATAATCCTAAAAATACTTGTAACTGTAGATTTAGAACCTGTGACCTATAACCTACCTCTAGAATAAATTTGAGCTTGAGTTATAGGGAACATGGCATTTTAGATGTCATGTTCTAGGTGTTTTTGGTTGAAACTTTCGGGGATCCTCTGAAAAATTATGATCTTCTCATATTTTGTCCAAAAACTACGTAACCTAATCCTACACATAGAGAAACAAGAAGAAATTTGAATAGATGGGTTTGCCTCAGTCAAACCACTGTTTAGGAATCAACCTTGAAATGAAACAAAATAAAAGGAAAGTATGTTGTCATGTAGAAGAGGCGAAATCTAGTAAATGAATAATATCATACCTTGACAATGCAAATGTTTCTTTGAATGTGATCAACTATGTTGATGAAATAGCTTTGACTTAACACAAAAGCTTAAAAGGAAATCATGAAAGACAAAACCTCATGGAATGGATGTTGTAATTTTCCACAATGTTTGATTGAGGAAAAGAGAGAGAAGACTTGGATGAATGTGGATGAATGTGAATCTCCTTCCTTGGTATAAAATTCCTTTGCTTGGCCTCCAATGGGGAAAGAAGCATCTATATAAGAAAACACCTTGAATTCTTGAGAAGAATGCTAGATCTTGAATGATTGGACTTGGTAGCTTGATGGCTCTTGAACTAGATTTGCTTCCTTGCACTTGATAGCTTGATTATGAATGCTTGATAATGAATGCAAATGCTTGATAACCTTGATCATAGTTACCAAAATGAGGAGTGATGGGATGTTTATATGCCCCTCGCAATATTTTGTGGGTTAAAACTCAACCATGCCAACTATAAATCAAACCCCCCCACCCAAACACTGAGATAGGTCCTCATTTCAAATTTGAGCCAAGATATTGGGGAACATAATGTTAAAAATGCCCTATTCCACACAATCAGGGCCCAAATAAAAACCATGGATCGCAGGCAATGAGAGGATGCGAGACTTCAACTGGCAATTGATTTCAAGGTCAGGAGAGAACGGAAATGACCACTAATGGTAGTATAGGATCTAGGTGATGAAATGAATTATGGGATTGGAGAAAAATAGAGGAGAAGACTTAGAAATAAGGGCCAACCTTAATTTTTGACAAGATTGAAATGAAAGAGGACCCACATGTGAAGTTAGGTGTCCATTAAGGGTAATATGAGCTCCTACTATAGAAAACACTAAGGTGGGTGCAATATAGTGCTTAAATTGTACACTAATTAGGTGCTTATAATTTAGGACGGTACAATATCTATTCTCAATCTTCACAATACATGGGTGTATATAAACATAACAAGTTGACTTAAATAGTCATATAATTAAACACTAATTTAATTAAATTAATATGTTCTTTATACTATTAAAAAAGGACAGTCTAACAATAAAAAAATTAATTAAGAGTTTTTATTTCTATAAGCATATCAATGATTAAGAATATTTTCAATGTTAATTGTATTACAGTTTTTGCAATAATATATACACACAATATTTTATGATTCATCATCTAGATAAAGAAATCATATAATAGATTATAGATCATTACTAAATAAATAATAAATAAAACAAAATATAGATTAATTAATATCAAAATGAACAAATCATTAAACTTATTATTGTATTTTTTATAGTCCTACATTTTATAATCCACCCTCTCTTTCCTCTCTTAATTAATAATAAAAGATAATCTACCATATATTCTTTTCAACGCATAGTAATTATTCTTTAAAACAAAACTTCTCACCAGAGACAATATTTAAAAAAATATAAAATAGAGATGTCAAAAAAAATCTTTGATAAAAAATATAAAACAAAGAATTGAACTATAATGAAGTTTTGCTTCAATGTGAAAGAAGATTTATTGGCCTCAACATAATACCTTCTTCCAATCATACAATAATATTATATTTATTGTGCACTTATCAAAGTTATTGTGAAAGGCAATTAAAAAAGTTCATATTCATGTGTAACTAACAAATTAAAATATGTTGCAATTGACAATATCATTCATATTTAATTACTTTTTTAAGCACACATAAATTGAAGGATATTTTAGTCGTATTACATCATAAAAACATCTTTAAAATTGACAATATTATTATTTTATTATTTATTATTTATTTAATTTTCTTACTAATTTGTTAGTGCGCATTTATTGGACAAGTTTTTTTTATTCATGTATTTTTAGTATATATGAATTGAATGTTTATATAGTTTTTGAATGTGTAAATAATTCGATAGAAGTATATATTTGATAGGTGATTGATGTTGATAAAGTTTTTCTTTTTTAATTATAGAAATTTTTTGATGCAGATAGTACTCATCTATATTTAGAAGACACATTCACAAAAAAACCTATTTTCTTCCCACAAACACAATTATTAATGAAACAAAAAATTGCAACCAAAACTAATCAATTTTATTCAAATTCACATCATAATCAAAACTATACATCTGCAATGAACCATTTGTAGATTTGGCCTCTAAAAATTCTTAAATTCTACACATTCTTCTACCCTCTCAAATCTCTCTTTAAGGCCCTTAACATGGGTTTTGATTTTCTCCTCAACCTCTACTCCTACACAACTTCCTTAATAATCTATCATGCACAATCCCCCTTCTCCTTTTTCCCCACTTTATATTTGAATCCCTTCTTAATGAATGATAGATGTCACTTTCAATTTCCTCTGATTCATATTTCATTGTGGAATTTTGGCATGGCCTTCAACCATTCAATAGATTGGAAGTTGAATCAATTTTTATATCAGATGTATTTGTTCCACATTATCAATGTCATGTCTAATCAACTTCTCTTTCTTCTAAAGCAATGACTATACCTTTCCATATTAGAACATCTATCAATTGAGCCCATGGTTTTTTCTATTCGCAGTTATAAAATGGAAGACATTTATTAATTGTTGTATTTTTTATTTGGAGCATTTATAATAAATAATTTTATACCTTGGCACACGTTGGAGGATGTTGTCAAATTTTTTAAAATTGGTGTCATACCTTCCAATTATCTTAAACCTTCTCAAAAATTCCATCCTACAATCCATGGGATGACATAAATTTGAGGCATTCTGTTAGAGAACTTGTGTGCCTTGACTATACTTGCTAGGGTAGCTGCAACTTCAACATTTGAATAAATTTCTTAATATTGTGATAGATGTCAATACTCTATTCCAAGGCTTTCATTTATTACAGGCTAAGAGGATATTACTTCACCATTTCCAATTGGGTTTTCTTAAAAAAAAATTGCAATATAATCATCTTCGATTGAATCCAAAGATGTAGCTGAAGTATTTGATCTTTGTTTGAAAGTGGTTAAAATAGGTAATCATGGTAGGTTATTAAAGTTACATTCGCATTATTAGGAAATTGCATACATTGAAAATTGAGAAAATACAAAAAATTACTAAAGTTTGTTTTGCAACCTGAAGTTGAAGCATACCAGCAAAGGCCTCCTTGTGAACATTCACATTTATCTTCAACTGATTTTACCAAGCAGTTGTACCACGACCACGAAGAACCTTGGGAATAAATTCGTTATTCTTTCAAGAGAAGAAATTGAATCTCGAATTCCTAGCAATTGACTTGTGTAAAAACAAGACTCAACATTGTCCATTAAGGGCCATATGAGTTCTTGCTATAGACAACACACTAAGGTGGGTGCAAAAATAGTGCTTAAATTGTACACTAATTAGGTGCTTATAATTTAGGACAGTACAATATCTATTCTCAATCTTCACAATACTTGGGTGTATATAAATATAACAAGGTGACTTAAATAGTCATATAATTAAACATTAATTAAATTAAATTAATATGTTCTTTATACTATTAAAAAAGAATAGTCTAACAATTAAAAAATAATAATTAAGAGATTTTATTTCAAGAAGCATATCAATGATTAAGAATATTTTCACCGTTAACTGTATTACAATTTTTGCAATAATATATACACATGATATTTTATGGTTCATCATCAAGATAAAGAAATCATATAATAGATTAGATATCATTACTAAATAAATAATAAATAAAACAAAATATATATTAATTAATATCAAAATTAACAAATCCTTAAATCTATTATTATATTTGTTACAATCCTACATTTAATAATCAACCCTCTCTTTCCTCTCTTAATTAATAATAAAGGATAATCTACCATATATTCTTTTCAACCCATAGTAATTATTCTTTAAAACAAAATTTCTCACCAAAGACAATATTTAAAAAAATGATAAAATAGAGATGCCAAAAAAATATTCTTAGATAAAAGATATAAAACAAAGAATTGAAGTATAATGAAGTTTTGCTTCCATGTGAAAGGAGATTATATTGGCCGTAACATAATACCTTCTTCCAATCATACAATAATATTATATTTATTGTGCACTTATCAAAATTATTGTGAAGGCAATTTAAAAAGTTCATAATCATATCTAATTTTTTTGCTTATCAAACATTTCATTTTCATGTCTAACTAACAAACTAAAATATGTTGCAATTGACAATCTCATTAATAATTAATTATTTTTTTGAAGCACACACAAATTGAAGGATGTTTTAGTCATACTACACAATACAAGCATCTTTGAAAATGACAATATTATTATTTTATTACTTATTTTTTATTTAATTTTCTTACTAGTTTGTTGGTGCTCATTTATTGGACAAGTTTTTTTCTCATGTATTTTTAGTATATATGAATTGAATGTTTATATAGTTTATGAATGTGTAAATAACTTGATAGAAGTATATATTTGATAGACGATTGATGTTGATAAAGTTTTTCTTTTAAAATTATTTGATGGGATTTGTATGAAAACATATATTGTATTATTATAATTTAATTTTTAGGTTATTTAGTGAGAGATTTATTAGGATTCGTATTTGTATTATAAGATAAATTTTATTATAATTATAAATTTTATTAGGATTCCATAAGAAAGAAAGATTACATATCATGCACACAGAACATGCATAATGATTCTTACAACCTCTACAACTTCTTGGGCATGCCCAATTTGTGCATCAAAAAAAAAACTCTCATTGATCTCTACGATACTCTCATAGGTTCCAAGTTTTTCTTTTTTATACCATTCCCCAACACATTAATTGTGTCCACCTTGTGGGTGTTTGTCAGAATCTACTCAACCAGGAAGGCATCTGCTACCAAACCCATGAAGGTAGTGTTGTTGAGGTTCTTCAACCCTTGGAGAAGGGTGATGTGCAGATTAGAGTTTACCACTTTGCGAATGAATTTCTCAGTGAGATTGAAATTATCTGAAGTCCTAGCCACCATATACACCAGTTTGGCCAGTAGAGCATTGTTGTGGACATGTCGCTCACGAAGAAGAGCATCGCCCAATAACATTTTTAGAGTCTTAATCAACACATCACCATTGATCATAAACAATTTCCTTAGCTTCGCATCCACAACCTCATCACACACACAACCAAAATCAAGAATAACCACTACTTGCTCTGCCATTTTTGCGAGATCGAATGAAGCATAAGCATTGCTAAATAGATAGAGGTGATACAAAATTGTGATGAAATATAACTGATTGAATGTTTGAAGATGTTAATTTGATGATCACAGAGACATAAGAAAGTTTATGCAAGACATTAAATCAGTTAAAGTATTGTATTGTCATTGATATCATCTTGATATAATCTGAATGGTCATGGACATACTTCCAAAGACTTCAAAGAACCGATGAATCAAGGGCTATGCTATCAGTAATGCATATAAGTCAAGTATTCACAAAGTGACTGTATACACTGACGGAGTGCACACCGACAGACAGAGTAAAAGAGAAAATTCACAGGGATACCCGACGAGAAAATGCACAACATTACCGACGAGCAAAGTCACAGTGTTACCCGATGAGAAAAGCACAGAATAACCTGACGGACAGAATTACAGTGTTGCACGAAAAACGAAAATCCCAAAGACAAAGGAAGTCACACTGACAGAATAGTCAGTTATCACCGATGACTAGTTGAAGTATTAGCCGACAGAACAAAGAGTTCAGAAATGACAAAATGCTTAGCTGTCAAGAGCTAAAAATAGACTTAACTGATACTTATCATTGTTTTAATTGACAAGATAAAGCCGGAGATAAGTAAAGGATTTAAAGCTTTTTTGTCCAGTTGGCAAGATCTCTACGAGATAAAACTAGAGTTTTGGTTTAAATCTAAATGGCGAGAATTGCGGATCATGCCAAGATCAAGAAAGCCAAGAAACGATGTAATCAAGCCTAAAAAGAGACAACCTAATTCATTACAAAGGTGGTGAAGGGGAGTGACAAGAGAATAGATGCTGAAGAGATTCTGAAGGAGAAGAAAGTCTTCATTCAGACCTGATCAATCAAGCTAAGGAAAGAGCTAAATTCTGCAGACACCGATGAACAAAGATACAAAATCACAGAGCAGAATAGTGTGGAGAAAAGGTATTGAATTGATAATATTGATCAGAAAGATAATGTACTTACAATAGATCTAAAAATCTGCATTTCAAGTTATATATGTGAATAGATCAATTTACTGTTTCAGTTTAACCATTGAAGCATCAAGTCTCTTAACCGAGCAGGACTTAAAAGTCTTTTGTAATTGAGATACATCCCAAGTAGTATGAAAAAGTTTGATCATACAAAGTAGCATTGGATATGCTCGATACCTATTGAAAGGCCAAGTGAGTGTTTGATCAAGGATGGTAGCATTAGATGCCAGATACTAAGTGACAAACTATCTTTTAAATCCTCTAACAAGGTCACACCTAACAGTGTGCCTGTAACCTTTAATAGGGTTGGCTCCTAACTGAGTTCACTTCAGAAGAGTGAAAATTTGGGGTACCGGTCCCAGTGGTTTTTCCCTTAACAAGGTTTCCACGTTAAAAATCCATGTGTTAATGTGTCTATGAGTCGTTACTTTATTATTTTGCATTTCACTTAAGTAAATCTAGATTGATCAGTATACACTAGTTATTTATTGTGTTTCGGTAAATAGAAAGACTGCTTATCGGTAAACATACAGAAGAAGGTTTACAAAGTATTCCGACGAGTAGAAATTTGATATAATTATTTCAAGGCATTCATCATACAGGACTAAAGATATAAACTAGAGGAATAATTTGTGGTACTAAATTTAAAGAGTTGATTTAAGGATTCATTTTTTAGGCCACTGATTCACCCCCTCCTCTCAGTTATTACTAACAAATTGGTCTACCTGTGCTCAGCTCGATAAACTAAAAACTCTGCCACCACAAAATTTTTCATCCATCAACAAGGAAATCACATGGCCCTCTCATGAAAAATCAAACCAAAGCCATACCAACTTGGATTGAAAAGCCAACCCACCTCCCAACATCCTTAGAAATAATCTTCAATTCCTATTGTTGAATAGAAACGTTAGCCAGAAAATATACATCCCTAGAAACTCTGCCACCAAAAAAATTCTGAACATTTGTCCATCAACAGGGAAATCACATGGCCCTCTTGTGAAAAATCAAACCAGAGTCATACTAACTTGGACTGAAAAGTTTGCCCACCTCCTGACATCCTTAAAAATAATCTTCAATTCCTGTCGTTGAATAGAAAAGTTAGCTACAAAATATGCATCCCTATTGCTTTCACAAAATACATGTTTAATAGTGTACTCTATGTCAGTCAGTGATTCTGAAATGGCATTGATCCACATCCTCAACTTCCAACTAGGTGCCACCCCCGAGGATATAACTCGGACCACATTTAATGAGTCCCCTTTGATATCCACCGCTCGTAGATTATTACAATTACAGAACTTCAAGCCATTGTACAAGGTGAAAAATTTAGCATCATGATTAGTACCATCTAGGAGTTTAAAGGAGCCTCCCCAAACCAGTCCACCAGTATCATCCCTAATACAAAAACTAGCCCCTGAAGGACCAAGGTTTTCTCTTGAGGCACCACCAGAACTCATCTTTAGATGACCTAAATTAGGAGGGAGCATCCATCAATCATCCAACCTAGAATTCTCACTTGATGAGACTTCTTTTGGGGGAATCAAGTGATGCCATGATTGCAACATCTAGTTGTCCTGAAATGAATAAACTACCCTCTTCATAGTGTTAACTCTCTTGTTGACATGTTCGCAGACCCCAACCTCAATACCATATATTACAATCTCCTCTTGTCTCACTTTATCTGAAAAGATACTATAATTTATTTCTCTTCATATATGCCAGATAATTTGAGCAGGGATAGCATACAAAAGGCCACTCCAAACTGAGTCTTTATGAAGAGTTGGCCAACTTTCAAAAACACCTTTTAATATGTTAAGGAGCGAATCATTACATCTCATTTTACCCAAGAAATATTCCCAATATTTGATAACATAGGGGAAAGTAAAAAAGATGGTCCAAATTTTCCTCATGATAATAGCACATTAGACACTTGAAAGGACTGTGGAATCCTAATCTTATTAATTTCTCATGAGTCAAAATTTTGTAGTGTGTAGCTAGCCAAGAGAAAGCCCCCGCTTTTGTAATAATGTTCACATTCTGACATAAGTGTTGCCACTGACATTTATCCCCATCCTCTGAAAGAACCTGATAACCTAGTTTGGCCTAATATTGACCTAATTTAGCAGCACACCACATAATCTCATCTAAGGATTTTCTTAATATTATATGTCTTTTATTAAGGGCCTCCATAACCCTCGAATGCACCGCGGGACAAAGCGTTGATAGATATTTCCATCTGAATGATCCGGACAGATCAACCTCCACATAGTCTTTTATGTGACATCCATATGCCTCCTTGGTAGCAACAATAATAGGGGTTGAACCTTTAATATCTTCCAGAGGTGTGAAACCATTCCAAGAATCAGACCATAATAGAGCATGCTCACTATTGCCCACTCGCCAAGTTAATGTTCAGTGATATCGTCCCTACTACTCAAAATAAAGTTCTAGATCGCTAACCCATTTGGGGGGTTAGGAATAGAGAGGATACAGTTTAGAGACAAGTTATCCAGGTAATTTTTCCTTAGAACATGACTCCATAGAGAATCGAGATCTTTGTACATCCTCCACACAAGCTTAGCATTTAAGGCTCTGTTCTGCAAAATAATATCCCAAATACCTGCTCCTCCCGTCAATTTAGACTTTTTTACTAACTCCCAATCCACTAATGGATTCCTATGCCTCTTAGCCAACCCATCCCACATGAAGTTTCTCAAAATTTTGTTCATATCACAAGCAACTTTGTTTTTAATTTCCAAAGAGGACAATATATAAATCTACACCACTGACAAAACTGATTTAATCTTGATAATTTTGCCCGAATAGGTGATCCACCTCCCTTTCTAGGATTTCATCTTCCTTCTCATCTTCTCGATGGTATCCTCCCACAACTTGCTTCTAACATCTCCCTTTAACATAGGGACACCCAAATATACCGCTCTAGTTTTATGCCCTGGGAAACCCAAGGTGTTGCTTATACGACATTGCATTTGTAGACTAATATTGAAGAAAAATATACATTACTTATTCTTGTTTCTAGCTTGTCTCAAGACCGCACAATCTGATTCCAAAGTGTGTTTGATGCAGGCTACTTCTTCCAAAGTGGCTAGACCATATAAGATAGTATCATCTACATAAAGTTAGTGAGTGAAGGTAGGCATAGAGGGGACAACAATGATGCCTCCCCGGGAACCAACAACATGCTTATATTTGATAATCATGCTCAATGATTCTTCCATAAGAATAAATAGGAAAGGGGATAGGGGGTCACCCTGACGCAGGCCTCTACTTCCTTGGAAGAATCCACGTGGAGAACCATTAATCAAGATCGAATACTGGGGAGTATAAATGCAACTCCAAACCCATTCTAGTCAAGATCGACATAAGCCAAATTTCTTCAAAATAAACATTAGAAAATGCCATTGAACATTATCATAAGATTTTTGAATGTCAAGTTTAATGATCATACCTTCTAGATTATCCTTTTTTTATGGAATGAAGGACTTCATGGGAAATGATTACTCCATCCAATATGTTTTGGTCCTGAAGAAATCTTCTATATTCTTGTGAGATGATCTTTGAGAGTAAGTCTTTCAACCTGTTAGCCATTATCTTAGAAATGATCTTGTAGAACTAGTTACATAAGGAAATAAGAAAAAAGTGTACAAAGGATTCAATGGTATGCTTCTTGGTGATCAAGGAAACATTCGTATTGTTCAAATCACTTAGCATTGTTCTCTTTTTCCTGGACTCCTCCACCATAGTCGTAATCTCTTTGCCTAAAAAGTGCCAACACTTTTGAAAAAATAGCATTGAGAACCCATCAAGTCCACAGGATTTATCAGATCTGAGTCTGGAGGTAGCAATATTCACTTCCTCTTCAGAAACAAGCTTAAATAAAGAAGGATTGTCTTCCGAAGAGATTAGAGGCGGAATGACATCAAGAATGTCCATCTCTTTTGGTTTAGCTTTACCATCTCCACCCAAGAGGTTCTCAAAAAATTTTACCCATGCATTTCCAATGTCTTGTCGTGAGGAAAGGAGATTGGACTATCATGCCCCCCAATCACAGAGATCCTATTCCATTTCCTCCTTAATTTGGTGGAGTTATTAAAAAATTAGTATCCCGATCACTCGCGGACAACCATGTTTCTCGATATTTTGACTTCCAATAAATTTCTTTGTGAGCTAAAATCTCCTCATAATATTTAATCAACTCCTTTTCCTTAATAAATTCATATTTTGACATACCATTTTGAATGACATAATCACTGAGGGCTGCCATCTCCTTTTTCAAACAAGCCTTCTCAGAGAAAATATTTTTGAAATTATTTTTATTCCATTCTTTCATAATTTCCTCTAGTCCTTTGAGTTTCTTGTGAAAGATAAACATCTTGGTTCCTTTGAATTGATTAAGACCTCTCCACCATGCTTCCATAATGTCTAAAAAGTTTGGCCATGGAAACCACATACTCTCAAATTTGAATTGGCATTTATTGGGCCTTGCATCATCCTCAAAAAACAATTCCACCGAGAAATGATCAGAAATATGAAAAGGAAAAATTGATGATCTAACATGGATATTAGCTTCAGACCATTCATCAAAAAGGGAAAATGTGTCCAACCTTTCAACAATTTTAGAGAAGCCTTTTCTTCTATTCATCTATGAATATTTACTATTAGAGGGAATAATGTCAGACAATCTATTATTAGAAACAAATTTGGCAAAATCCATACGAGACTGACCCATCCTCCCCCAATCCACCAACCTTTTCTTCCTTGTGCAAAATGGCATTGAAATCACCTCCTGAAATGATTTTATCCTCATGATTTTTCATATCCAAACCAATCATATTCCAAAGTTCCAATTTATTCGTAGATTTAGTGGGACCATAAATATTGTACAAAATAAAAGAGAGATCAGAGATGACACTCCTAACTTCCACTTTCAACCAATTAATGTCACAATGCAAAAGAGTCAGGGAGACTTTCTTATCATATCCCATAGTAAAAATACCTCTAGAAGAATTGATTCCCCAGAAGAAAAACCCGACCAACCAACACAACGCTGGACAAAGAGATCCATATCATCTTGATTCAGCTTCATTTCATGCATCAAAGCTACCATAGATATTATATTAAAAATCTGGTGCTTCACCATGCGCCTTCTATTAGGGGCATTAGTGCCTCTAACATTCCAAGTGAGGACCCTCATTGCTTCCAAAGGGAGAGGCATCATCCCTTGGATCTAGTCATATAATTTTTTATAGAAGTTTTGTTCGGCTTCAAGCCATCCTCAGCCCTCTTTCTACTATTTGATTTCCTTCCAGACTTGCCTTTAGATCTTGTAACCTCTGACATAGATATTATAATTTTATTATGATTAGGTTAAGTATTTTTATATACGAAGAGATGAAATTTAAAGGAAAATCTTGTTTTTTCATTAGATGGATAATTTTGCTAAACTATTGTCACTCATACGACATAACATGAACACAATTTTACATAAACATATAACATCTCAAACTCTTAGTTACTTAAATTTCTATTCTTTGAAACCTTAATTTTTATTTTTTTAAATTATGGAAAACTAAACAATGAATTTTCTTTTGTGAAAATTTTAGTTGTTTTGTTTTTTATTAGATAAGTAGGGAGAGGGCCATGATCCCTTACAAAAGATAAAACAACTTAAACTATTAGATCTTAACAACAAAACAATGAAGGGGGTCCCAATACTACAACCAACCAAAAATAGAAAAAACAACAACCCCTACTAACTAGACAAAAACCAAAGCCCACTACCACAAACCATATCAACCATAGTAATAACCATAACTATAACAACTAAAAAATCCATCACATTCTTTAAACAATCCATAATAGTTAAAGTTCTCATAAACCTATGAAGTAAGTTCATTAATGAGTTGCATTAGAATGGAGCAGCAGAATGGTACAGTGTATTTCATATGGCTAGTTTGGAATCCTGGTGGTACAACAAAGAATTTCTTGAGGACATGCAATTTTGGGAATGACGGACCATAATGTCCCCTTCCTAAGCTAATCTTGTTCAAAGAGACCATCAACCTATTCACGAGATTCTTGTAGGCTAACGAGTGGGTTTAGGGAATTATGGAGGCGTTGACATAAGGAGCTTCTTGTTTAGGCGAGTATAAGGAGAGTAACCCTTTTTTCTAGAGCCTTTTCAGACACTTTTTCCTATATGTACTATTTTTAGTAAGACACTTATGAGGACTGACAGAGTCAATTGTTATTTTTAGTAATGTTGATAGAGTTGGGTTTGATGTTGATCATGAGACTTGATATAGTATGAAATTATTAAATAACAAGAAGTTATGATTTAATGCTACATTAGGAGATTAAAAAAGGGATTCTTTCTTATTAAATGAATTGAAAAAAAATCCTTAAAAATAGTAAAAAAATATTCCCCAAAAATAGTGAAAAAGCATCCATTAAATGTAAATTCATCTCCCTCTTGCAATTTTTTAAAATTAAAAAATTTCTTCAAGCTTGCATTATTATACTTAATTATCAAATAATGTGGATTATTTTGGGGGTTTGATAAAATAACAAAAAAAAAACTACAAAGTATTGCACGACCATGCCCCTCAAGAATTGAGATAATTAGAGAAAAAATGTTGACAATCACGTGTATTATCAACAACTCTGGTTGTCAAATTGGAGTAAAAGAGGCATAGGTTTTGTTAATGTACAATGCAATTTAAAATTTTACAATTTTAATTTAGGGGTGACGTCTTTTTAGTTTGTTCTATAAGAGAGCATAAACAGAAGAGTTAAATATTTGTTTTATATTTATTTTGTGCAAGAGATCTTTAAATATTTTTTTTATTTGTGGCATTGGATTTTTTTTATATCGACTAGTGAAAAGACTCTAAAATGATGTTTCTTTGTAGATGAGACCTCATATTATAAGATATGTGAGTGTATATTTTATTCCAAATTTAGTCATTAGCTACTAAAATCTTGCAACGCCTACCATAGATCGTTTCCTCTTAATTTTGTTTAAAAACTAATGCAACATATGCAAATTTTATTGGATTTGATGAAAAACACAACTCCACAGCTCCCCAGAATCATCTAAATGCAAACACCTGTCACAGAAGTAGAGAAGCAAAAGCTATGGATGCCAGAAACAACAGATCTGTAAAAGAGGAAACATCCTCAATTGATTCAATAATAATTGAATGTAATTACAAAAGAATTAATTAATTACAAAGTGATCAATCCTAATAAAGGAGATCACAACCCTAAGAAGGGTGGAGAAACCTAGATTGCATGAATAATTAATAAAGAATTAATTATTGCATGCCTAAATTTTAGCTTAAATGAACTAGAGATAAAAAGGTGACTTAATAATTAAATAATTAATCATTTAATTAATAAGTAAAAATACCTTTTTACTATAACACTCCCCCTTCAGATAAGCTTAGGGAGAAGCTAAAAACCTAGAAACAACTACTGAAAGCAGGAAATGGATCCCGACAACAAGGCCTGATCAGATATTTAAGTACAAAAAAACTCAATAAAGAGGAGAAAAAAGGAGAAACCCTAGTGGGAAAAACCCCTCTCCGAAAAGAGATGAAGACTAGTGAAGGACTGAAGAAGCCTCCAACTAGAGAATGTCCCAAAAGAATAGGAACAAAGGATGAACATGTAGAAGACCTCTGAAGCATGAAGCTACAAACACTATCAAAAAATAATTGTTGGAACCTCCACTGTACTAGAACATGATTAGGTAGAGAAGACTATAAACAAAGCTTCAAGAGCTGATCAATCAAAGATAGAAGGATGCCTCCAAAAAAAGAGTGAAAGAGTGTCCATAAGGTAAATGATCCATCTAACTCAAATGCATAGGAACCCAGCCAGTGCATCCACCTAGTACGCAGGAAAAAATACTAAATACATAGATCACTCCATCAAACCAAGGAAG
The DNA here is from genome assembly GCA_018584345.1 of Thuja plicata. NCBI lineage: Eukaryota > Viridiplantae > Streptophyta > Pinopsida > Cupressales > Cupressaceae > Thuja > Thuja plicata. The sequence continues at coordinate 1,168,855 of MU225272.1, read as the reverse complement.
CATTAGAACCAACAAGATATACCCCCCATAATGACAGGTACACTGAATCAGACTACCACAAAACTGCATGATGAAGAACGTAAAAACAAATATAAAGGAAGGTATCATGGAAGGATCACTCTCTTGACACACATCATGAGGCTAATGTCATGGAAGGAACACTCACTTGACAAAGGTATATGGAAAACAAACCAAACATCAAACCCCCCATGGCACTTTATAATATAGTGTGAGTACAATCAAGCACAAAATGTGTAGGATCTCAAGCATGTATCAGATGACACTTTATTTCAGTGTGTTTGCAAAAAAAGCAATGTGACATAAATAGATGTCTACAATATCCTAGAATGATAGAAAGTTGTAGAAACATGAATAACAGCTAAAACAAAGTCATCACATGCATAAAAAATGATCCCATGACCTGAAACATCCAAGATATCCACTAGATTGCAAAAATGCAAAAAACTAAATAAAAAATACCTGGAGAAGAATCTGGGTGTGAGACCCATGAAATAATATAGAGCACTAAATCATCTTTCCAATGCCATGCAGAAGTTGAAAAATGGAGTTTGGATGAGAAAGATATGGCTCCCGGAATGCAAAAAGGAACCTTGACTTTGCGTGGCAAAAAAGGCTCCAAGATTTAAAAAAAAAAAAATCAGAAATCCAAACCAGGAAACTCAGGTCAGGCTTGGAACCACCTTTCTGACAATATCCCATTTGTCAAAAAAAGATACCGTATGCTCAAGATATGAGCAAAAAACTACAAGGTGCTCATTATGAACAAAGGGCAAGTTGTATGATGGGTTGGTTGCCGTCAAATTTAACCCACATCTCAGACCTATGACTGCTGACATCAATGACATGGAAACTGAGGCGGCATGAAAACCAATACGTTTTTACCTTGAAAAGTGTGTCAAGGGTGTGCATGCAAAAAGAGGGCACAGATTTCAACTGTGTCCAAATTGGACATGTCTTATATGAAAATAGGGGTTTTGGGGCATTCAAGATGCTATGGTGAGGTCGGTTTGTGCCCACAGTGCTCCAAAAAATATCTCCACCCCAAATCCACACAACTTTTCATAGAAACCTCTAAATAATAGATCTGAAGGACAAGAAACAAAACTCTCATGAAGATAACATAGACATGAAAGGGAAAAGCTCTGATACCATATTGGATTTGATGAAAAATACAACCCCATAGCTCCCAATAATCACTTGCATGAAAACACCTATCACAGAAAGAGAGAAGCAAAAGATATGGAGGCCAGAAACAATAGATCTATGAAAGAGGAAACATCCTTAATTTATTCAATAATAATTGAATAGAATTACAAAATAATTAATTAATTACAAAGTGATCAATCCTAATAAAGGAGATCACAACCCTAAGAAGGGTGGAGAAACCTAGGTTGCATGAATAATTCATAAAGAATTAATTATTGCATGCCTGAAGTTTAGCTTAAGTGAACTAGAGATAAAAAGGTGACTTAATAATTAAATCAATAATAATTTAATTAATAAATGAGAATACCTTTTTACTCTAACAAATTCCACAAGGAAAAACTTTAAATACCACAAATATTGGTGCAACCTACACCATTGTTTACAAAACTTCAATCAATAGAAAGATTTATGTAGTTCACATTACTTAATATAAGATAATCTTAAATCAAACAAATACCAGTTCAATACAAGAGTACTTTTATACAAAAAATATCTTTGGTATAGTTAAATCCTACACTAAAGAAAAAGAAAATCAATAAAAAAACAAAGTAGTCTCAAGACCATTGGTAACGCTCTGCAACTTCCTTCCCTCTGTGTTTCAAAATTTGAATTCTCACCTCCCTACTTATGGTCATCGACCATGGAGGGGATTATGTCTCTCATCATGGGGACCATGTTTCCAAATATTTTGTCTCATCCTAAGGGGCCTAGTCATCAGATGCCCTGACTTCTACCCCATAGATTGTTTCCAAGACATATGCTCCCTATGTGGTCTTTGATAAGCTTATTGGAGGTGATAATGGTACTGCTAACACTATGACCTCTGAGACTGTTGAAGAAGGTCAAAATAATGATGGTGCTAATAACAAGGAGCCCACTTTGATCAATTGGAAAGGTGCCCTATTTTTAGGTCCATAGGACCAAAATCTATCAATCCCAAGTTATAGTTTATAAGAACGAAGGAAGGAATTGAAATTCTTCTTCCAGACCTCGTTGTTGATCATATTGTTTCATCCATGAGTTTTAAAATCATTGGGAGATTCTATTCATTTAGGCCAACCATTGATATGGTTAGGCGGTGGGTAGTGTCATGTTGGATGTTGAAGGGTAGTGTGATGACCAGTGCAATGTTAGGTGGAATATTCCTTTTTAAATCCACTAGGGAGGAAGATATGGTCAAGATCATGGCTGGTTCTTGGGCCTATGATAAACATACTCTAACACTTTGCATGTGGATACTAGGTTTTGACCTAGAAAATGATCTCCAAAATATGGCTCCGGTCTAGGTTAGGATCCTTGGACTTCTACTATAGTTTTGGGATGAGAAAATATTCAAATGGATTGAGAATGTTTTTAGACAATATGTTACCTTTAATGCAGTTACCCAAGAAAAGACCAGGTTAATTTTTGCACGATTCTATGTGAATGTTGCAATTAATAATAATCTTCTGAATTTCATTACTTTACACTCTAAACTTGGAAAATGGACTCAAGCTTTGGTCTATAAGAATGTTGTATTCTATTGTCAAAAGTGTTCCAAACCAGGTCATGTTATAGCTGATTATAGAGTTTATCTGGTCAAGGAACCTAAGAAGAATGATAAATTCTCTACTCCCTATGTGTTGAATGCCAGAAGGTAGAACCCTCTAGGATTGGTGAATACCCCTTCACATATGAGTTATTGAAGTTAATGAGCTCACATGATGGTTCTTTGGTGAAGATGGTGGAATGTCTTGGTAATGAGGTGTTCCCCCATCTTGTGCAGTAGGGTTCAGACAATGGTATGCCAAAGGCGGGGTAAATTCCCTCTTTTCCAAAAGTGATTTTGTTGGGAAAGGATTCACCCCCAACCTCAAAATTGATTACTATTGAAGCCCCGACAGGGTTAGTAGAGGTAATCCCACCCCCCATAGTTGAATGACATCGATTCATAGATGATTAATGTTATGAAGACTAACGCTAAATTGGATGGCCTAAATTTTGATAGAACTAAAGACCCCTTAAGAAAGGAAGAAGGAAGAGGATAAGGAGGCCAACTAGGAGAACGAGGGGACCCCTATGCTAGAAAATACAATTTTATCATCTGAGGCTATTGTGCACTATAGAGGGAGAGTGGATGGTCTAGAAGAAGAAAACAATATCTCAAAGAGTTAATGTGGGGTTTGAAAATAAAGTTGGTCGACCCTCGGTGAGCGTTTTAAGATATAAGGAGATCACGAGGAAGATTGCTAATGGCAGGAAAAAAAACCTAGATATCAACCTAAAACATAAGAAATGAAATTCATTTCATAGAATATGAGGGGTCTCAACAACGCCCAAAAACATTATGCATTGAAGGACTGCATTCAAAATCTAAAGTGGAGATTGTCCTTCTTCAAGAAGATAAAATGACTACCCAAACTTTCTCTCCTATTGCTTATAAAATCATGTCAAGATCCTCTTACCTAGTTAGTGATGGTAGTGGAGCTTTTGGAGGAGAAGTCACCATGTGGAACCCTAGTAGAATTAAGGGATAAATTATTTCCTTATCCTCAAACTTCTTAGTGGTTTCTTTTTCCACATGTATTTTGACCTGGAAATTGGATAATGTGTATGCTCCCAAAACTAGATCTAGCAGTAAGGAAGTTTGGAATTAGATCTCCTTATTTATAACTAATCACCCAGAATCAATTTGGATGGTAGTAAGAGACTTAAAATCGCCCCTCTTCCCTTCTAAAAATCTTGGGGGGACTATGAATTACTCTGAGAGTATGGCAGATTTATATGAGTTCATAAGTAGAATGGGGTTATATAATATTAATCTATAGGACCAATCATTTACCTGGTCTAATATTAGGAAGGGGAGTAACCTAATTCAAGGGCATGTCACCAAGTTGTGACCCAAAAAAGTGGACACATGTTTTCACATAACCCGATCGAGTTATTGAAATTTTGAAATTGTACAAGGATTGGTAAGCAAGCCTAGAAAATATTATTAAAAAAGTCCATCTTTCTAATAACCCGATCGGGTTATTGATGTTTCTAATAAACCGATCGGGTTATTTATGTTTCTAATAACTTGATTGGGTTATTGATGTTTCTAATAACCCGATCGGGTTATTAGAAATACATTATATTTTGCATAGCCCATGGCTTAGGCCATTTCTAATGCCTAAACCGCAGAGCAGTAGAGTGGAGGAGGGAAAAAACACATCAGAACCCCATCGTGCTTTGAAGAAAACAAGGTTTCTTAAACAATTTCCACATTTGCAAGCAATGACGCCTCGTAACAAAGGTAAGTTTTATTCTTTTTGTTGTTTTGTTATTTTTTGTTTGTATTTGTAATCAAATTAGGTTGTGTTATTGATTTTTTGGTTTTTTTTATTAATTTCATATCAAATTCATCAAACAACCCAATAAGAGGAAAAATAAATGAAAGACCACCCCCCCCCCCGTAAACCCTCCTCAAAATTCTCCTTGTCCAC
>MU225272.1:1126278-1157126 GCA_018584345.1 Thuja plicata | reverse complement strand
CATAGAAGCATAAATTAATACAAAATTCAACATATAAAGTGTAATAGAATGATGGTAAGAGGTCTCAAAGTCGTCAAACAAGAACACATTATATTTTGATAGTGTACCTTCTAAGCCATGTCCATGTTACAATGACGGATCCTATTGGGTACTCAATACCCTCTCCATCAATGACTATAGTTGTCAATTTCTTTTTGCCCTCAATACAATGACACAAAAAGTAATCAGTCCCTTCCTCATTGTTCTCATATGCAACAACTGCATATACATGACCTACAATTTATAGAGGGATAAGTTAAAACCCTAAACACGTAACCACCTAATAAAATTATTTCAAGTAGGTTCAACAGAGTTCATCTCAAAATGAAGAATAAATTGACAAATTACTTGGTTCAACTAGATCAAATATGTGATCAAAATTCGTTGATGCTTCAAACTGGCTAAATTATAGTGCTCTAGAAAGTTGATATGTACCAAATAGTTGCAAAGGTCTATAAGACTATCCGTCAACCCACTCTTTTGATTTGAATTCCTCCCACGCAAAATTCATACAAGACAAGCAAAAACATGTCATTAATCTAGTATAAATACCCAATGATGCTGCATTTGAACTTCTAAATGAGTGCATGTCACTTGATCCTATAAGTGTACAACAATCTAGATAGTTTTCAATGTTAGACTCACCTATCAACCAAAAAATCTATTAAACATATACTTACCTTCATTACCTATTCTGTTGTAGAGTTGCACCATCGCATAATTGTTTCTGCATTTATTAACTCTGCACCACCTTCGTACTTCAATTCCTCTCTGGCAAGAGCTCTTTTTACACATGCGCCCGCACCATCATGCTCGCCTTTTCCATGCCCTACCTCGGTGAAATTCCAAAAATGTTGAATGCCACTTGTAACATGCATCCTACTCAACCAATAGAACATCCTCGCATTCTTGAATTGTGAGGTGCAATTTTCTGACCATATTATGTGTTGGTTGTACTCAATACCTCTTTCCCTCAAATTCTCATAGAAAAATTTGAAGCAACCTTGCACAAACTATGATGAATGTGTGTGATCATCACTAATGTAGAAGTGATACTCTCTTAAAACCTTTCTATTTGCATCTATGCTATCATGTGCATGCAAGAATGCTATATTTTCAAAGATCGTCACTTGTATAGAATGGAAATACAATGCTTGCACTTCATTCTAAGGTTTAAGTGTATAATTCTTAGAAAAATCAACAATGGAGACAATAGTACCAAGGGGAAAAGTGTCCTTACATATCTTGAATTTCTCATCTAACCACCTAGCTCTATGTGAATGACGTATGTACTAATAAACTAGTTAGTCTTTAAATATCTTCATAAAATCAGCTACGCATATATCATTTTTCACTAACTCACACCTCTTAAGTTATTTTCCATCTTTTAGACCATAAGTTATTGTCTTGTATTTTCCAAAAGAAACTAATGTATATTTTATCTCATTTGTGCTCTCTAGATGGTGACATATCCGCAACTTTCTCATACCACCACATGCACTAAAAGATCCATTCAAACACATCATCTTGAAAGCATAATACACTTGACATAAAATATCTTGATGACGTAGGAGGTGCTTCAAGACCACATTCCTGCAAAATAGTGTTAGTGTGAAAATTACAACAAACATGACGATATATATCATAATGCATGAAAAATTCAATATGTACCCTGCAACAACATGTGGTGCAGGCATGATTAATCTTGACGTAAAAGGGTTTTGTCATTTCAAAAAATCTTTGACTAATTTTAATTTGAGGAAATCTTTGTAGGAATCTTTCATAAAATTGTGTTTGTGTCATATCCAAAACATGTTTTGGATGTGGCATATGATTTGTAGATCTGATTCTCCTCCTAACAACGTCTCTTTGGTTGGGTGAAACCCTTGTGTTTTCATGCCAAAACTTTTCAATTAATTTTATTAATACATCAACAACAACCTTGTCCTTGTGCGGGAGTCTACCCAAGAATGACCAAAGAGAATTAGTGTTTGGATCCTCAATTTTTCCTCACCTATGTAAGGCTCTCTGTAATGTTGATCTACCTATCCTTAATTACTTGCTTGTTTTTCTTACTATATGAGATTTTTTCATTTCCTTTCCCATTATAGTTGATGTGAGGACACTTCGAGTAACATTAGCATCTTTACTGCATGATTTTGAACCAATGGCTAGGTATGCATCAAACAAATTTCACACAATGGTTCTCTAAGTACTATTTTCATATGTTCTCAACCCCACAATTCTCATTTTCTCTCTAAATTTCAGATTCTTAATCATTTCAACAACTACTTGACATCTTCCACTTTGATTTAATTTTTCAAAATAGTTATTCCAAACCTTTTTAACAATTCTTCTATGATTTCTTTCCAACATTTTATCATGCATTGGCCTCAAAATATTTTCATCGATGTCCATTAGAAACTTTGGTTTTATACGAATTATTCTAGGAGGTGTTAACACAGTTGCATGCTCTACATTTTTATAAGATGAATTAGGTGCATTTATCCCCATCATTTTGATTGGTGTATGTTGAACATTTTCATTATGTGCATTTTTTTCACTAATGACATTGAATTAAAATGGTACATTAGATAAATTAGGTGCATTTGTCACATTAACGTTAACATTTTCACTTTCATCACTTACATTGCATGCATTTGATGATGTACCTTGTCGTATTCTCCTCATGCGCTCCCTTTGTCTTTCATTTCTTGTCTCTCATTGTTCAATTGATCCTCTTTTGTTTTTTCCCATTATTTGTATTGAATGGACCCTACAAATAATATCATGAACATAGAATAACATGTGAACATCAAATCCAAAAAATAAGAACAAATCAACCATTTTCTTGAAATGAGAACTTCAATGGTAAAATAACATCAAAAACACCAATAAACAACAAAATTCAATCATTGCAAACAAAAAAACATGCGAAAAAGTACTGATCTATCTGTTAGTGGCATAAAACAATAGAAAAACATCAGTGGGACCTTTGGATAACTTGCAAAGACTGTTTTAAGACCGTTAAAGCAAGAAACATTCCTAATTCAACAAATCTCGATCGGGTTATGTGAACATAAAGGGTCAATGTTCTTAATTCCTCAAAATCTAACCGGGTTCTGAAAAACAGAGAGAGAGAGAGAGAGAGCATTCCTCTTTCTTTAGAACCTGATCGGGTTATGAGAAATAAAGGCTCAATGTTCCTAATTCCTCAAAACCTGATCGAGTTCTGAAATACTAAGAACAAAGGAGGATAGAGAGAGAGAGATGCATAATTTTTACTTCTTCATAATCGGATCGGGTTTTGAAGAAGTGAAAATTATGCATTTTAATCTGCAGAACCCGATCGGGTTATTGAGGAATTGAAAACATACTTTTTTCTTTTCAAAACCTGATCGGGTTATTTGAAATATAGAAACCCGGTTAGGTTATGGCTTGGGCAGAGGCTTGGAAAATGGCCCAAAGGTTTGGAGGCTCATTTTCCCTCCATTTTTGTTCTTTTAGAGGTTTTTTCATCTTCTAAGTTGAATTCTTAACTTTATCTTCATTAGGTTTTCAATTTGTCGACATGGTAGCTGTATAATTTTTACCATAATGTCATACATCTTCTTAGCTTTCTAACCATATAAATTTTTCTATTTTTGGACAACATTAGCATAGTAAACTTTAATTTTCTTTACCAGTGTCTTGACAGTCCTCACATACATATGTCTACCATTTTTTAATAACTTTTGATATACTTAACCAAATTACAAATAAATTACATGTTATTGTTCTACACTTGATTTTATACACTTTTTTAAAAAAAATTATTTTTGATTATTTTGCTGCAAGTTATGCCCAGTGCACGAATAGGTACCAAAATTTCAAGATGCAGTCACTTCAAAAAATCACAGAAAAAAAATACTCTTCGAAAAATTACAAAAAAATACACAACTTCTAGATCTCACTCTTACCTATCATCCTACAAAAGGGATTTGAAAAATACTGAATATAACTATATCATTTGTACATCGCACAGAAACAACTATGTTATGTTTTTTTGAAAAATTAGGAACAGGTTTTCGTGTGTGCGAGGTTTGACCCTCTTAGTCTTATCAGTTTTTTAAAAAAATTAGTATTTTAGAAACTAGATTCAGAGTATTACAATTTTAACTTTTTACACATCTTCTTATTTTGAGTTCATGACCCTCAAACATCTATTCCAAGTTCAGGTTTATCCGATTTCAAAAAAAATGTGTCCACTTATACCCCCCTTTTTGGTTCACAACTTGGTGCACATACCCTCAAGTTAAGCTTGATAGAGTCTTGGTCTCGACCAACTGGAATCTAGGATGCAATTCCACCTCAAACGCTCTTTCTAGGATGATGTTAAACCATAATCCTCTCTTTTTCCATTGGATTGACATGCCTCCTTCTGGCCCGCTTCCTTTTAGATATGAGATTATGTGGGCTTCCCACCCAGACTTTCATAATTGCATCCGAAATTGGTGGAGAACACCCATCCACGATACAAAAATTTTTAGTCTCCTTAAAAATTTGAATTATTAGGAAAAAAGTGAGAGATTGGAACAAATCAATTTTTAGTGACATCCTTAAATAAAAAAGGAAATCTCTCCTAAACTGGAAGTTTTACAAGGAGCGACGACCTAGGGTGACCATTCTCAATCTCTCAATATGGAGGAGGAAAAATGGTGAAAGAAATGGAAGGAAATTTTGGAAAGGGAGAAAATCTATTGGAAGCAAAGGTCAAAAGTACAATGGGAAAGAGAGGGATAGGAACACTTCATTTTTTCACAAATCAGCTTAGTAGGCACAAAACGATAAATTCAATACAATGCTTATTGATTGATTAGAAACAGGAAATCCATGATGATGTGAAACTGGGAGAATTAGCTGTGGACTACTTCAGGATTTTTTTAATCCTGGCCCCCCTTGTTTGTATTGGTGGGAGGACCAAATGTTTGACTCTCTCACTAGAACTATTATTCCTAAAGATAATGAAAAAATTCAAACATGGATCACTGCGGAGGAAGTTAGGTCTATAGTCTTCTCAATACGTGCCTTTAAGGCGTCAGGTTCAGATGGGTTCCTCCTGACATTATTCTAGGAGTTATGGGGCATTGTTATTCATGAAATCACTTTAACTACTAAAGAATTATTAAGGACATGCAAGTTTCTTAAGAAAAATAATAACACTTTTATTGCTCCAGTTCTTAATATTCATGAGCCTAAGAAATTGACTGATTTTAGGTCGACTAGCCTTTGCAACACTCTTTATAAAATATTCTCTAAGGTTTTGGTCAATATAATTAAGTCTTTCCTTGATGAGGCAATTGGGGATTGTCAAAAGGGATTTATCCTAGGAAGAAAAATTTTGGATGCTTCCATCTGTAGTCATGAAATAGTTTAGGCTATGGAAAAGTGTTGTGAGCTGGGGATGGTTCTTAATTTGGATATTTCAAAATCCTATGATAGAGTCAAATGAGATTTTCTTTTAAATTTATTTTTGGAATAGGGTTCAATGAAAGGTTCATCAACTTGATCAAGGAGTATGTTGGTACTATCATTTTTTTTGTCCTTGTTAATGGTTATCCTAGGAGATGTTTTGCTGCTAAGAAATGGATTAGACAAGGGGACCATCTCTCGCCATAATTTTTATTTATGATTTCTGAGGTGATTGGAAGGAATCTCCTTAAGACGGTACATGAGGGAAGGATCTAAGGGGTTAAATTTTCTTCCACCCTCCCACTCTTTCTTTTGTAGCAATTTGTGGTTGACTTGATTCCATTTGGGAAAATCTCTGTTGTGGAGGGTAGTGAATGGAAGACATTTCTTACTATTTATGTGAGGGTCTCATTCCAAGAGATTAATTATGAAAAGAGCATCATTTATTTCTTAAATACTAAAGATTATTTGTAGATAAGGGTTAAGAATATCCTAGGTTGTCAAAGTGTTGCTCTATTGAGTACCTACCTAAGGCTCCCCCCACTATCAAGGATGTCACCCCAACCTATTGGAACACTATTCTTGAAAGACTGTACAAGAAGTTGGAAGGATAGAAATGAAAACTCCTAATTAGTTCAGGGAAACTTAAATTACTCAAGGCCTCCCTTCAAGGTATCCCTATTTATTTTCTTTAAATTTTTAAATTTTTTAGATCTATGGTGGAAAAATTAGAAAGAATTCAATGCTCATTTATGTGGATAGGTATGAAAGAGAAAAAAATATTAGACCTGGTCATGTAGGATATGGTTTGTATGCCTAAATATCTTGGGGGTTTGGTGATCATAAGAATTTTTTCCCTTAATAAAGCTCTTATTGCCAAGTTGGGCCAGAATATGACCATGGAGAAAATTGACTGGAGTCATATTATGAAAGAGAAATACCATAACTATGAGATCTTCCACAAATTTCTCAACACCCCGGGCATCCCTACGGGATCTAAAATTTGGTCCAATATTTTGAAGTGCAGAAATTCTATCCAACTGGGATTAGAGTGGCAGCCCAAAAAGGGCAGAAGTATCATTTTTTGGGAAGATGTTTGGGTTAGAAAAAGTAAATTGGATTCCAATTTGCACCTAAGGGGGCCAATGAATACAAATAAAAGAATTATTTGCACCAAATTCTTTGATTATATCTCCCTAGACAAAAAGTGGATAAATGTTGCACAATGTTGTAGGGATCACCCACACTTGATTCACAAATCTAGTGAGATTATGAGGATTATCAGCAGGATTAGAATTCCTCTCCTCCTTAGGGAAGATAAATTTATATGGAAGATGGACAGAAAAGGTGACTTCAGAGTGAATCATCTTACAATCTATTGTCTAAGATGGGACTCTCCTCTAATATTTGCGGGAAGGTTTGGAATCCTTTCTTAATCCCCAAGGTTAATTTTTTCTGGTGGACAACTCTTCATAGCAGGATTTTAACACATTATAATCTCATCAAAAGGGGTTTTCAACTCCCCAATAGATACATTATCTTTTCAAACAAGAGGAAGAGACCATTCCCCATCTTTTAATGCACTGTCAATTTTCGAGGGAATTATAGAAGGTGGTGTTGAAAAAGTTGGACATCAATTGGGTTTTCAACTATGGGTTGGATCAATTTCTTGAAGAATAGAAGGGACCTACTAATAGCCCCTATTCTAGACAACTGTGGAGACTTATTACCCCTCATGTTTTCTATAGCCTTTGAAAATAAAGAAACAATAAAGTTTTTAGGGAAGCTGAGAGTATTGTGTTAGTGGTGTTAAAATCCTTCTTTCAAATCTTATTTGATAATTTGTGTGTTATTAAATCCCCTAAGCATGATTCCCAACTATCTCCCTTGGATCACATCATGGATATAAATTGTGATTTACCCAAGGGTTATGCAATTGTTGATAATTTGAAAATGCTCATCAGAAAAACACCAAGTGGAAACCTTTGAATGTGGGATGGAGCAAGCTAAACTTTGATGGATTTGCTAAAAATGGGTTAGCTGTGGGGGTGTCATTCGTACCCCCTCAGGTGATCTGGTGGAAGCCTACTCTGGTCACCTAGAAGGTTTGACAAGTAACCAGGTTGAGTGCATGGCGTTATTCTGGGGCCTTAAATTCTCTTTGTCCATTGGTATTAAGGCTTTACTTATTGAGGGGAACTCAAAATTGGCTATAGATGCCACTCAAGGCTGGGCCAAAATTAATTGGCCTTATGTTGGTGTGATGGATGATATTAAGAGGTTGCTTCTTGGTTTAGATTGTTTTGATATTTTCCATACCTACAGAGATGAAAATTTTGTTGATGCCTTAGCGGCTTTTGGCCTTTAGATTATTGATCTTAGATGTTGGAGAGACATATAGTTTCTTCCTCCCATTGTGAATCTCATCATTGAAGAAGACTAAAAAAATTAAGTTGTGCTATGGAAGCCACCTTATATTTATGACCTTCTTTGTTTAATGCTTATAATATGAATTATAAGGTTATGAGGGGGTATATGTTTGAAAGGCCAATGGCAGGAAGAATTGTCTTGACACTCACCTTGTTTATAGTTTTCAAACTTGTGCTCCACGCAGATAGACACTTTGATGATGTGTTAAACAAATGCAACTGGGGCTATGTGATCAAGGAAAGGTACATGGGGAATATTTTTTGGCATCATGTTCACATGATTTATAGGCTTATTATTTTCAACATTTATGAGGGGAAATATTTTGTAATCTATGGAGGCATTTTTATTCGTTCAAGTAAATGGTGGCAGCATGAGAAAGAAGTATTAACTAGTTATGAGTTTTATTGGGGAGAATAAAATAGTTTTTTCTACATTTAGATGATAATTTCAAGAAATTATTTCCTCTTCACGTTGTTTTGAGCTCTGTTAATATTTCTAGTTCTGGAATTACTGTGACTGGGTTATTTTCCATGGGTGGGGATAGAGTGAGAATCAAACCTAAGAAGCAGGATGAGTTCAAAAATGATGCTACAGTTTGGCACATCTGTAAGGAGGGAGGAGTGTCTCAATACATTGAGAATATGAATGGCTATGGTAAACCTATTGTCTCAATTTTAATTATCCTCGTTGGAAAGATGGGTTACTATAGGCGACATATCCTTTGAAGTTAACAAAGGATGTTATTGCGAAGGCCACTAGACTCCCTATGACTGGTAGGAAATGGTGTAAATTGAGTAGGGGTTGTGATACTGAAAGCCAAAATTAATTCTTCCATGAAGATGAGAGCCTGATGAAACTACATGGTGGAAATGAAAGGGCCAAGTTGTCGAAACCATGAGACCAAGTATGTTTGATGGTCATGAAATACTTCATTCTTGAGGGTAGATTCAAGGTGTATTATTACTATCATATGCCTATCCTAAATCATTTCCATAATAGAAGTGTTATTTCTTTTCCTTTCTTCCTTATGAATTCGTTGGAGAAATCTATGAAAAAAGTGGTAAAAATGCTAAGAATCAGGGCATGCAACCAATTTCGCTCCACCAGGGGCTTATCTTTCATTTGCACCATTTCCACCTTGCTCTTTTTCCCTCAATGTAAATTGTGTTTCATGAAGCCCCCAGTCTCAAACCCCTCCTTTTGCTAGCATCCTTGACACACCTAGCCCCAATAAGAAGAAATAACTAAGGATCCCTACTTTGAAAAATTGCTTCTCACCAAGCTAGCCTGAAAACCCCTACCCATACAACTATTAAGCAAGACTCAAACGACAAGAAAAGAAAGGGCATTTCTAATAAAAAAGGCAAAGTGGGGAAAAAAGCCAAATTCACTATTCATGACGTGGGGTCTGAAGAAGAAGCCACATAGGCAGAGAGTCAGGGATAACTTTAAGACCCCCCCCCCCCCAAGAAAAAAGTGTAAAATCATAGAGAATCCAACATTTTTTTTTGAGGGGGGGGGATTTTCATATTGATGGCAATTTTTTTTTTAATTAGGAAAAAAAATAGTTTGTATTGGAAATTTTTTCCGTGTTATTTTTAAATTCCATAAAATCCTAACGAATTCAACATTATTTTGGAGGGAAATTTTTCATATTGATGGAAAAAAAATTTCCCTAATTTATAAAAAAAAAAATTTGTATAAGTGATTGTTTGCCTACCGTAGGAAAATTCCATAAAATCTTGGCAACTAATACATTATTGAGGGGAAAAATATATGTTGTATGAGGCAATTGATCATAGATCTAATTAATGCAACATCACGTTGAGGTAATATCACCTTTATTTGTTGTCAATTTGTCTGCAGACTCTGCACAATGGTATCGATAAATGTGACCACGTTGACACATACCAAACATCCATCATTTTATAACTTTAAATGTATTATTTGATACCATTCGATGATCCTAGATAAATGACTAAATTTTTATTTTGGCTCAAATTTATTGAAGTAAATGAAGTTGTCCAAGAAGTCTTCAAAATGGAGACACGTATCAAATCTTAATGTGCTCCTTAACCATGATCATTGATTGCAACTAGTTAGTACTTTACATGGATGGTGGATAATGTTGCACAGTCCTTCTCGATAAGAAATAAATTTCTTGTCATTGATAGTGACATTCTCTAACTTTCATCCACTCAGCGTGCACAACCTCCAAATTGGTATTGACTATATTATCAATTTTTCACACTCATGCATTTACGAGAAAGATTTACATGGAGATATGAAAGATTAAAAAAAAATAAAGGACAAAGGAATCAATAGGGAATTAGAGTAGTAATTAATTGCTAAGTATCAATCAAGGGCTATTTATAGATGATCTTTCTTCTTTCTTCTTCAATTTTCTTTTCGTAGATAAAGCGTTAGAGCTGCGGGTGATTGAAATTTTGAAATTATGCATAGATAGTTTTAAGGTTTAGGTTTTCAAGTCTTTAGGATGTGGAGATGGATACTCTAATCTGATTGAGATGAACATCTATGGAGGAATAGAAGGCCTTCTTGGGCATGGTCTCAGACAAAACCCTCACTTCATTTTGTAAGGAGGTAGAGTCTTTTACAAACACTATTGTGTTGATGGTGCTCGATCGAGATTTCCTTCGAAATGTTGACAGATACTTTGTCAACATGGACATTAAGTCCCAGTTCTTGGCATCTCTTATTGACCTCAGAGGAGAGAAGGTGGATATGCTCAAGTTGCTGAGAAAGATTTTTAAAGCGAAATTCCTGGGGGATGACATTCATTTTGCTATTTTTGCAGAATTAGGGGCAGGGATCCCTTGGGCAAGTGATACACCCAAGCTTCTCCAACCAAGAAGAAGTGTGGTCATGCAACCCTTTCTTTTTAACCTAAATGTAGAGCATCTTATGAAGCATCGGAGATGGGTGTGGATTGGGAGGGTTTTTTAGTGGAAATGGTTTCTCCCCAGAAAATTGCAGGACAAGGACTACGGATGGATCGAAGAATTCTCAAAGGTTATCCTCTCTCGAGAATTATATTTAGATGGAGGGGAAGATCCTTAATTGTCCTCATGACCCGTCACCCTATGCTCTAGTTTTTTGAATTGAAGGGTTTTGACTTTGCTTTTTTTGTTTTGTTTTTTTTATACCATCATATCACTGGTCCACTAACAGTTCCCTAGTGGCTACTAGTTTTTTTTATAGTACCTCGTAACCCCGTCATTTTGGCTTTAAACTTTTGGGGAGAATCCGTCTACTATAAATTTGTGAACAAAAAAATGCAAATTTTGCAACTTCATTTCAGTTTTCCTTTTATGAATGTAAAAAATGATTTCGGTTTCATTGTTTTGCACTTATCATATTCAGTTTGTGATGAAATAGCCAAATTTGTGTGTAATAATTTATGGTCAAAATTCAAATTACAATGTAGTACCGAGTTTATAATTTTTCAATCTGAAAATGAACCCAACAAATCTATGTGTGTGATTTTGTTAATCATTAACAAAATGAAATTGTAATAAAGTGTAATATGAGTGAATTTACATTTTTATTTTAATATTTCTTTTTATTATTTTATTAAAAAAATTATGTGTGTATGTATATGTTAAAAATAAAATATGATAGTTAAAATAGTGTTAAATTGATATATTTAAATTATATATATATATATATATTGTGGGTATTTTTCTATATTTCAAAAAAGATGAATGTGTTCTTTTAGAACTCATAAAAAAAATCCTAACCCTAATTCTAATGTTAACCCTAACCTTAATAAACTTGTCAAAAATAGAAAGATTTTTAATAAACATTTCTTAAAGAATTTGGAAGATATGCGTAACATATTTTTTAGTTATTTAAAAATTTAAATTGTATATTTGTATTAAATTTTAGAATTGGACAAATGAAATATAATATATTATTAATATTATATGTCATATAAAGACTTTAAATTTATGTTCTTGATGCTAAATGTGGAATACTGATTATAATTTAGAAATTATTAAATCTTGAACGTGAGCACTGTTAGAATAACTGAGAGGGGGGGTGAATCAGTGGCCTCAAAAATTAATCCAATAATCCAACCAAAACTTATCTCAGAAATATAATACCTTTAGTTATCTTTCAGTCCTACAAGATGTATGCCTTTAAGTAATCTTATCAAATATATACTGTTGAGTGAATATACTATTTATCCTTTTCTTGGTCTTTACTGAAAAGCAGTAAATGAACTTAGTGTTTACCAACCAATCCTATTTTAGTAATGTGTAAAGAAAAACATCAAATCAATGAACCATATACACATTTGACACATGGATTTTTAATGTGGAAACCCTATTAAGGGAAAAATCACTTGGGACCAGTAACTCAAAATTTTTACTCTTCTGAAGTGAGCTCGGTGAAGAGCCAACCATGTTAAAGGTTACAAACACACTATTAAGTGCGACCTTGTTAGAGGATTTAAAACTAACAGTTTATCATTTGAACTAGCATTCACTATGTTGTCAACATGAAAACCTTTTGATACTCTTGAGTATCTCAATACAATAAGGATGGTTAAATCCCACTCTGTTAAGAGATTTTCTGAATCAATGGTTAAAATGAAACAGTAAATGATATGTTCAACAATACAACTTTAACTTGTAGATTTTTAGATCTATTGATAGTCCATAATACCTCTCTTATCAATGGTCTCTTCAATTCCTTTTCCCCCCTTCTTTCCTCTTTCTTCTCGGTGAATGTTGTTGCTCGACGTCTGCAAAATTTACTTGGCTCTGTTCTTCAACATGTATGATCCGATCTGCATGAAGACTTCTATCTTCACCAGAATTATATTCAGCATTCCTTATTTCATAATGAATTACTTGTCTCTTTATATAGACATGATTTCACCATTCAATCTCCTTGACTTTCTTTTTCTTGACGTAGATTGCTTCTTGATCTGCAAATCTCGCCATGCATTGCTTTAATATTTAAAGCTTTGCTTTAGTTTTATTTCGTAGATTTCTCCCTGACAACTGTGAATAATACTAGCTTTAAATATTTACTTCAATTGGTCTATTGGAATAAAACAATCAATTAGTTAACTCTAATTATAGCTCCTACCAGCTAAATGTTTTGTCATTTTCTAACTCTAGTTGATTTTGGTCATCAACTCTTAGTTTGCTCGGTCATTGAATCCAGTTGTCCTCGGGCATCAAATCTAGTTCTTCTTCGTGACCACTTCAATTATGCTTGGTGTTGCGGTGCTCAGTATACACTGTGACTGTTCAGGGTTCTCTATCCGTCGGTGTGCACTATCCGTCAGTGTTTACTGTCACTCAGTGTACACTGGCTTTTTATGTTTACCAATAAAATAACCTTTATTTATTTGGTTTCTTGAAGTCTATGACAATATGTATATTACCAATCAGATTATATCAAGTTGACATCAATGAAAATACAATACATTAACTGATTTAATGTCTTGCATTTACTTTCTGCAGCTCAATGATCATCAACTTATCATCTTCAAACATTCAATCAGTTATAGTTCATCAATCTCTCCCTTTGGCATTGATGGAAACATATTATCAACATAATATGAAATATGCCATATCATACCAAAATTATTGGCCAATGAAAAATTCAAATATTTGACTCTCGGTAAGATCTTCTAGCTTTGATTTGATTCTTGCAGAGTGCTTTCTTCATTCCCTTTAATGGATAGATGTAGAAATGTTAACTTTCTTCAATTCTCTCCCTTTGATGGATGGTTGTTTCTTTGAAGCTTTCTTGGATCTTTCTTTCCCTTTGACTATTCCTCTCCATGATGGATATTTGTCTTCTCTCCCTTTGGATGATCATGATAGATATTTCATATGGATATATTCCTCTCCCTTTGATAGCAATTCCAAACAAAAATATATCATTCAATATATTCCTCTCCATTCAGTCCATCAAAAATACTACTCTATAGTAACCAACAATATCTTTGGTGTTCAGTTCAGATAAGTACCTTTCTGTGTACTGGTATATCATTGTAGTCCTTATCTTTGCTTGCATTAACATGATTGATCTTCTAATAATGTGTAGGTTGATGCAGTTTTCTAGTCAGCATAGTGACTAATAGACAAGGGTCGGACCCCTAGTCTCTTCCTCAGGTACTTAAATGTATCTTTTGGAAATGCCTTTGTAAATATGTCTGCCAATTGTTCTTTGGATTGTACATATTCTAGTATCACTTCTTTCTCTTGTACTTGTTCCCTCAGGTAATGATACTTAATATCAATGTGCTTTGTTTTAGCATGCATCACAGGGTTCTTTGAAATGTTGATAGCACTCGTATTATCACAATAGATAATCAATAGATCAAGGATTTCCATATTCATACCTTTTAGCAATTGCTTGACCATGCAATGCTAGAGAAATTTGCAGTAGCAATCACATATTCTTCTTTTGCTGTTGATTGAGACATGCATCCTTTCTTTTTACTTATCCATGTGACAAGTTTGTCACCCATAAAGAATGGTCCTCCTATTGTGCTCTTTCTATCATCTATGTTTCCATCCCAATCGGCATCTGTATAAAATTGTAGCTCAAATTTTCCTTCTTTATTATACCACAAGCCATAATCTTCGATATTCTTTAGATATATCATAATTCTTTTAACATCATTCATGTGTGATCCCTTGAAATTAGCAGATAATCTTGAAACTATTCCAACTACATGTGCTATATCTGGTCTAGTGTGTACAACATACATTACCTTTCCAATCATAGATATGTATAAGGTTTGATTTACCTCGGTTGTCTTGTCTTCCTTTGTCAATTTGCATTTGGTTTCCATAGGTGTTCCCACTGGTTTGGAGTCCTCCATTTTGAATATCTTCAGAACTTCTTTGATGTATTTGGATTGTGTGATGTAGATGCCTTTATCCTATTGTAGAATCTGCAGACCAAGAAAAAATTTGTTCTCTCCAAACATGGACATCTCAAATTATTTTCTCATTTCATCATAAAATGATTTGCATAATATATCATTACCTCCAAATATGATATCATCAACAAATATCTCAGCAATCAGAATCTTATTATCAGTATCTCCTTTCAAATATAGATGACTATTATCACTTGTTCTTACAAATCCAATACTAATGAGATAAGAGTGAATTCATTCATACCATGCTCTCGATGCTTGTTTCAATGCATACAAGGCTTTGTGTAGTCTACAAACCATGTTCCTCTTGTTAGGGTCAACAAATCCTTTAGGTTGTTCAATGTATACCTCCTCTTCTAGTATTCCATTAAGAAATGCAGATTTAACATCCATTTGGTATACTTTTAATCCTTTGAAAGTAGCATAAGCAAGTAGAATTCTTACTCCTTCTAGTCTAGCAACGGGTGCAAAGGTTTCTCCATAATCAATACCTTCTTCTTGTGCATACCCTTTGCATACTAGTCTTGCTTTGTTTCTTGTGACTCCCATCTCATTCAGTTTGTTTCTGAATATCCATTTGGTACCAATGACATTTTTGTCATTCGGTGTAGGTACTAATGTCCATGTTCTATTCTTTTCAATCTTCTCAATCTCTTCATTCATTTCACTGACCCATTCTTGATTCTCAAGTGTAGTATTAACAGATTTAGGCTCAAAATCACAAATCAAACATCTAGTGTTCAATGACTTACTTCTTGTTCTCATTCCAACTCTTTTATCTCCAATGATTTGGTCTTGTGGATGGTGTCTTCTGACATATTTTGCAAGTACAGGTTCAAATCTATGTTCATCATTCTGATCATCATCTTGACCTTCATTTTGAACTTCATCATCACTCGGTTCAACATTGTGAGCATTTTCTTGATTCTCGGTGTGTGCAACTTGTTGCTCAGTTGCATTGTTCTATCGCTCGATAATGATACATTGTTGCTCAGGTAGAGTGTCAGGTTCTTCACTGTAGACAAATTTGTTGTAATCTTCCAGTTCCTTTAAGCTTTCCTCATCATTTTTCTCAGCAATTTCATCCACTTTAACATTTGCACTTTCAATGATTTTGTTAGAGGATTTGTTAAGACATTTATAAGCTTTTCTCTTGGTAGAATATCCTAGAAATATTCCTTCGTCACTTTTGGAGTCAAGCTTTCCATTTATATCATCTTTCAATATATGAAATTGACTTCCAAAAATTCTAAAGTAACTTACATTAGGTGTGTATCCATACCATAGATCATAAGGTGTCTTATTGGTGTCTTTCTTCAATTGAACTCGGTTTAATGTATAGACAAAAGGACTTACAGCTTCTCTCCAAAATGTTTGTGCGATGCCTTTTCCAATTATCAGTGTTCTAGCACAATCAACAATTGATCTATTCCTCCTTTTAGCAATCCCATTGTATTGTGGTGTTCTCGGTGCAGAAACTTGTCTTGTAATCCCATGCTCATTACAAAAGTTAGTGAATTCATCATAAATAAATTATCCTCCTCTATCTAATCTTAGACATTATAGTTCCTTTCCACTTTGTTTTTCAACTATAGCTTTATACCATTTGAACATCTTGAATGCTTCAGACTTCTCTTTTAAGAACATGACAGTCATCATCCTAGAATAATCATCAAAAAATAGAATGAAGTATCTATCACCATAATAGCTCTTAGTTCTCATTGGTCCACATAAGTCAGTATGGACTAACTCTAGAATAACATTCGATGTGTAGGTTTTTCTCTTGAAACTAGACTTTGTCATTTTTCCTTTTTGACAATCCTTGCACATGACATGGTCGAGCTTTGACATGGTTGGTAAGCCTCTAACTTTTCTTTTCTTTCTTATCCTAACCATGTTTTCAAACTTCACATGACATAACCTTTTATGCCACAACCAAATGTCTTCATTTCTAGCTAATAAACAAGTGGTCTCAATCTTATAAAGATACAATAGGTTACCTTTTGTTTGTTCACCAGTACCAATCAACCTTCATGTTTCATTATAGATCTTTTCCTTTTTGTTCTCAAATCCAACTCAGTGTCCTATTTTATTCAGCTGTGAAACACTCAATAGATTATATTTAAGTCCTTTCACCCAATATGCATTTTCACATCTGATCATATTATTCGACATGATGGTTCATTTACCTTCAACTAGACAAGGTGAGTCATTACCCATCCTAACTGATCCACCATTATAATATTCAAAAGTTTCAAACTTTTCCTTATCTCCAGTCATGTGGTGAGTACAGCCACTATCAATAATTCAAACATCATTTTTACTAACCTTAGATATGAGTGCAGTTTTAACATACCTTTCTTCTTCATCTGAATCATCCTTCATAGCAACAAATACTACCTCAGGATCCTCATCAGATTCGGTTTCAGTATTTTCAGCTTTATTCTCAACCAGGTAACAAGGCTTCTTGCCTTTGTCCTTGTAGTCTAACTTATCTCTTCTGTCAGAGTGTCAGTTGCTTCTGTAGTCTCGGTCATCACTTTTGTCAAACTTCTTTTCATAAGATCTGTTATTATTTCTTTAATCTTTTCTCTTGTTATGGCATCTAGTAGCAAAGTGTCTAATTTCATTGTCATTAAAACAAACCAATGGTAATTTACCTTTCTATCTACCTTTGCCTCTTTGCAATCTTCTAACCATAAAAGCTTCAATTTCATCAAGTTTTTGTTCATCACTATCACTTTCACTATCATTTCTCATAGTGTGTCTATGACTTGATTTACTTGTTTTCAGAGAAGATTTGAATGCAGACTAAATAGTTGGTAAGATACTGTTGTCAAAGTTATTCATCTCAAATGAAATAAGTCTACCAATCAAACTATCTAAAGTAACATTGTTATTTGCTACTACTCTCATTTCTTGAATTATAGATACTCTAATAGCATAAGCAGACAGTAAGGTTCTCAAAATTTTACTTACCACTGTTTCTTATCAATTACACCTCCTACTCCTCGGATGACATTGACAACTTCCTTGATTCTTCTACTATAATGGGTGATGTTTTCTCCTTCTTTCATTCTTAGGTCACCAAACTTTCCTATTTGGCTTTCAGTCTTAGCTCTTAGCACATTTGCATCTCCTCCATGTACTAGCTTAAGTTTGTCCCACATTTGCTTTGCAGTGGTGCATGATTTGACATCTTCAAATTCAGCATCAGATAGTGAAGAAGCAAGTTCTATCATCATAGAGTTGTGTTCATGTTTGTCTCTCAATTGATCAACAGTCAGAGGTCTTGTCGGTGCAACATATTTTGTATCCAAGTATTGTGTGAGATCATTTCCAATACCTGATAGGTGGAGTCTTAACCTGATTTTCCATGATGCAAAGTTGTCTTTTTTCAACTTAGGCACATCCCTTTTGCTCATCTTGTGATCTTTAGCTTGAGTCTTTAAACTTTGTTCCAAGCACACTATCTCTAATACCAATTGTTAGAATAATTGAGAGGGGGGGGGGGCGAATCAGTGGCCTCAAAAATTAATCCAATAATCCAACCAAAACGTATATAAAAAATATAGTACCTTCAATTATCTTTCATTCCTACAAGATATATGCATTTAAGTAATCTTATCAAATATATACTTCTGAGTGAATATACTATTTATCCTTTTCTTAGTCTTTACCGAATAGCAGTAAATGAATTTAGTGTTTAGCGGCCAATCCTATTTTAGTAATGTGTAAAGAAAAACATCAAAGCAATGAACCATATACACATTTGACACATGGATTTTTAATGTGGAAACCTTGTTAAGGGAAAAACCACTAAGGACCATTAACTCAAAATTTTCACTCTTCTGAAGTGAGCTTGGTGAAGAGCCAACCCTGTTAAAGGTTACAAACACACTGTTAAGTGTGACCTTGTTAGAGGATTTAAAACTAACAATTTATCATTTGACCTAGCATTCACTATGTTGTCAACATGAAAACCTTTTGATACTCTTGAGTATCTCTATACAATAAGGATGGTTAAATTCCACCCGGTTAAGAGATTTTTTGAATCAATGGTTAAACTGAAACAATAAATGATCTGTTCAACAATACAACTTTAACTTGCAAATTTTCAAATCTATTGTTAGTCCATAATACCTCTCTGATCAATGTTCTCTTCAATTACTTTTCTCCTCTTCTTTCTTCTTTCTGCTCGGTGAATGTTGTTGCTTCTCTGTTGCTCAGTGTTTGCAGAATTTCCTTGGCTTTGTTCTTCAACCTGTATGATCAGATCTACATGAAGACTTCTATCTTCACCAGAATTATATTCAGCATTCCTTGTTTCATAATGAATTACTTATCTTTTTATATAGACGTGATTTCACCATTCAATCTCCTTGACTTTCTTGTTCTTGACGTAGATTGCTTCTTGATCCGCAAATCTCGCCATGCATTGCTTTAATCTTTAAAGCTTTGCTTTATTTTTATTCCATAGATTTATCCTTGAAAACTGTGAATAAAACTAGCTTTAAATATTTAGTTCAACTGGTCAATGAGAATAAAACAATCAATCAGCTAACTCTAATTATAGCTCTTGCCAGCTAAGTGTTTTGTCATTTTCTAACTCCAGTTGATTTCGGTCATCAACTCTTAGTTTTCTCAGCCATTGAATCTAGTTGTCCTTGGGCATCAACTCTAGTTATGTTTGGTGACCACTTCAGTTATGCTCGGTGTTGCGGTGCTCGGTATACACTATGACTGCTCGGGGCTCTCTATCTGTCGGTGTGCACTGTCTGTCAGTGTTTACTGACACTTGGTGTACACTAGATTTTTATGTTTACCAATAACATAACCTTTATCTATTTGGTTTCTTGAAGTCTATGACAATATGTATATTACCAATCAGATTATATCAAGTTGACATTAATGACAATACAATACATTAACTGATTTAATGTCTTGCATTTACTTTCTGCAACTCGATGATCGTCAACTTATCATCTTCAAACATTCAATAAGTTATAGTTCATCAAGCACTGATTTAAAGTTATAGTTAAAAATTTCTCAATATATAACTAGTTGTTAAACATTTATATAGTTTACATGGTTAAACATGGTTAAACCTTTATATTATTTAATTAACATGGTTATTAACTTATTTATTTATATATGATTCTTCCCATAGGATGAACCCACGAAAAGTGACAGTGACAATGGATACCGTCGTCCATCAGATGAACACAGATCAACAGTTTAAGGTGTATTCCAAGCCGAATTGGGGAACAATAAACATTTTCTTCAACCTTCCTTCATAAATGAGACAGTGTCATTGAGCATCCACCTAGAAAATTTAATTTATTATATTTAAATTGTAAATTTGTGATTGTACACTTAATTAAGTGTAATAAGATTTATTTCGGGAAGAAGTAAAGCATGAAAAAGCCTTAAATATATTCCATAAAAGTGACACATGTGATGTGTCAGACTGTCAGTCCTCAAAAAGAAAGACTACGACCAATTGGACGATGACATTTAAGGTGACTAGGCTGCCAAAATGGCAAAAATCATATTGATAATGAGACCCACGGCAACTGACAACAGATATCGATGTCCTTTTGATGAGCACAGATCAACGACCTAAGGTGTATTTCAGACCAAATATGGGAACAATAACCATTTTTTAAAAATTCCACCAAAAATGAGGCACGTTTCATTGGACATTGTGAATTATCCTACCATAAATGGTAAACATTTAATTAAGTATAGTTAAATTCTAAATTTGATTGTACAGTTAATTAAGATTAATAAGCTCTATTTCGGGTAGAATTTGTGAAGGATTAAAAAGTCTTCAAAAACATTCCAAAAAATTGACACGTGTGATGTGTCAGACTGCCAGTCTTAGGAAAGAAGCAATAAACTTATTACCCTGAGGCTATAAATAGTAATTAATAATAATGTATAAAATTCTAAAATGATTCTACAAATTTGTCCCTTTAGTTTTTGAACTTTATGAGGGTTTTGAAACTAAGGGAATCATATTGCTATTTTTAATCTTGGACAAACCAGTTAATCAAGAGAGATTCAGAAATGACTTCTAGATTAAGGAATGCAACAGATTTTATCTGCGCCAGTCTACTCAAATAGAAATTTAGGGTAAAATCCAGAACACCTATATCCCGCATTTTTAATTTTTGAATCTCGTGGTTTATTGTTTACATTGTAGAACTACAATTAGGGTTTCACCATTCAACTTGAGGTTTAGCATTTTAAATCTTGTACTTACTAGTTGTCTAGTATTATTTTAAACCATTACCAGTACCAACGATGGTGAAACTGAATAGTACAACTAAAACTAAAAGCCAAGAGAATGAGAAAATAAACCTAACCAAGCTGGTTAAAACAACAGGTCTCAGATGAATATCATGATTTGTATGATCTTGTTATCCATGGAAAAAATTGGATCATAGAAATTAGATATGCATTGTCTAATAAGTGGAGATATATATTGTTTTTTAACACATTGTTAAATGCAAGTACAAATAAAATTGCATTGTGGGTTGTTGAATTGGGATGCATGGTGTTACCTGAAGTATTCCCTTGCCCATAATTTTTCATGGTCTGTGCCCAAAATTATGATGAAGATATAATATCCATTGTCAATAAAAATACTCAAGGGGAAAGCTTATCCATAATCGAGGGAGAATTCTCTCATTTGTGGGACCTAGGATTTGAAGCACAAAACTCAAATATCCACATTGACCTATGAAAGTTGGCTGACAACTATGAGAGAGTAGATGTCAATTATAATTTTTCATATATGAAAGGTCTAATAGTGTGTGGTGCTCGATTGGATCAGAATCATAAGCCTCCTTATGATTATAATATTTTTGTGTCATGGGTTCAGGATACTATTTCCTTGCTAACATTTTTCCTGGGATTGGAAAATAATAGCAAAGTGGGTGCCAGCCTTCTTGAAATGATTTTTCATATCCATTGTGTAAGTGAACCAGTAAGATATAATTTTGTTGAGAACATTGTTCAATCCATGAAAAAATAGTTAGTAATGATTAAAAGAAGTTCCTATAATACATTTAGGTTCACAACCTACTTGTGTTATGCTCTTTTAGAAAAGTATCATGCAATATTCGAGACCAAAAAGCTTCACATTTAGGTCTATAAGATTGATGAGAAGAATCAAAACAAAACAAAGTGTCCAATACATGAATGGACATCTAAGTTAAGGATGCATGATAACAAAAAGAACTACAACCATTTTGTGGACTTTTTTTGGCACATATGTATCAATAAATTACAAGCACTCCAATGCCTAGATTACCTGTGTCTTGTAGAGATTGCATTCAACTCGGAAGTCAAATACAATTAGATAACTAGTTCTTTGGGGAATAATGCACTACATTAAGGTTGTACAGTTCAGCAATATAACCCTACAAACTTCTAATACATATGACAGAGAGGGCATTTGCATTGGAATATGTACGGTAGGTGGAGAGCACAAATTTACTCTTTCATGGTTAGCAAAAGAAGACCATAATTCCTTCCTGGCCTTTCTCATGTGGAGGGTTCACATTTGAGAGAAAAGTATTCAAAGTGGCACATGATTTTTTGACAATTTTTAGCTTTAATGTTGACAGTTACTAGAATTATGATCCAATCGGAGTCATTAAAACAAGGCTTAAGATGAATAAGAACTCCGCAAGAAAATTTTAACATGAAAGTAAACCATTGCTAGAAAAGTTCAAAAGCATGGACTCTTGGGATGAGGCAAAAAAAGAGATGGAGAAATATGTCACTAATAATAATATTTCAATAGAAGAATTTCCATCCCAAATTATGGCATTGCACACAATGAACAACAGAGTAGGCCAGGACATCATACAATTTCTACCAAAAAGTTGCTAATCCTTCTAAAAAATCTATTCCACAGAATATAGTGGGATAATGTAAAGAGAAAATTTGTACTCAAATAAAAATTATAGATTTTTGGCTTATTAGGAAGAATCTCGGTGAATCAAATACCTGTGCAAATATTTATGAAATCAAAAATGATTAAGAGTTTAGAAAATTGTGGAATATGGAACATCCTGCTGAAGTATATGAAAAAAGTGGTATTGAAGATAATGAGTATGAGATTGAGGTTAATTTGGATCCCACAACCACTTCAGTAGCTACTAAAATCTGTGCAAAATTGATTGGAGTCTATGAGAGAAGAATATATCAAAGGGGAAAACATTATAGGAAAAATGGGTTGTCAAGGTCATGGTGGTCTGGGTCCCATAGGGGCCCTTGGTTTCCAATTGAGCCACCATTTCCACCAAAACATGGTCAAAAACCAATCCTTAGAGTTGAATCATTAAATTCATCATAGAAAGGTAATACTCAATCTCATATCCCTGCATCTTCATTTGTTAGAGTGTCAAATCTACCTTATGCAGACACTCAGATTCAATGACAACCAGTAGCATAATATGGTATTCCTATTGGTGGTGAATCAACTGTCATTTCCACTGGTGAGGAATTTGGGGATAGTATTCCTATTAGTGTTCAATCAAGTGTCACTTCCACTGGTTGGGATGGCATGGGTACTAATACTAGTTGTCATGAACAGGTGCAGCAACAAGATATCTCTCACAAAAGGCCAATAGTAGTAGATAGTATGCAAAATATCAGTGATCAAGGCATTGTAAAGAAGAAAAAGGTAATGTCAACAATGCCAATGGTGAGTACAACTTCAACTATATCAATTGTCACTCCAAATCTTTTGTTTGTGGCTTTAGAACAAACCCCTCAGAAGAGTCCAAAAACTCCACTTCTAGTGACAGTGGGAAAGGATTAGGAATGGATGTTGCTAATCCTCAAAATGCATTAGTTAAAACCATAGGCATAGGTGGAGGCGCGTACATCACTGCAAGTGATATTTCACCTTTTAAACATTCAATTGCCTCAACAACCACAAATTTTTGTTACAATGATTTCCTAAATAAATTTGCAAAAACAAGAAATATGAATAAAGAAAATAAGAAGATATTGAAGACGGATGTACTTGTTGTAGCTTGTGAGGAATAACTCGCATTGAACAGGGTATTTCCCACATATGACCCAAACAAAGAAATGATGGAGTTAATAGTTGTTATGCCCTCATCTAAAGATTAAAATCCACCATAGAGTCAAATAGATCCATCTGAATTTCACGTTAGCACCCTCCAAATGGAATTTTCCAAAGTTAAAAATGTGGACAAAATCAATGTGTCAAAAAAGACCAACCAAGTGATCTACAGTTAATTTCTCAAGGTAGAGAGAGAGAGAGAGAGAGAGAGAGAGAGAGAGAGAGAGAGAGAGAGAGAGAGAGAGAGAGAGAGAGAGAGAGAGAGAGAGAGAGAGAGAAGTTATAGGAAGACCTAGAAAATGAAAAATCAAAGAGGAAAGTAGAAGATAACAAGTGCAATGAATTAAAGAAAAGGATAAAAAAAGTATGCCTCTACAGAAGCAATTATCGAGCAAGAAAATATGGAGGTAGAGATGAAGGAACTGGGGGAAAATTGGATTCTACTAATGTGAAAAAAAAATTGGAGCATGAGAGAGACAAAGCAAAACAGTGGGAAGAGAAAGTAGAGGAAATAAGAAAACATAGGAAACACCAGTTGTTAGAATTGAGAGAAGAGCTACAGAAGGTAAATACTACAATTAAAACTTCCCAAGATAGCTTGAATGACAAATTATAAATTATAGTGAAGCATATAAAATAATACATTTGGGGGCAAATAATACAGAGGAGTGACAGGTTGTATGAATGGTTTGAATTGAATGATAGTCTGAGATAAATTTTTGGGAAGCTCAAAGAGCACATTGAAAGGAACAAAAATCTTTATTCGCAATAGAATATTCCAAAATATATTTTCCAAGAAGTGTATAGTACCATTGATAACAATTTTTCATCTAAGGGAATTAAGATTCGCGTTCGTGCCTTAGTAAAGGAATCATCTATCACTCAAAAATGTCAAAAACTAAGGGAAGGACAGGAAATTCTAGAGAAATCTCTAGGAAAAAGATCGTGAAGCTGAATGAAAAGAAAATCCAATTGGTAAATCTTAGTTTGTCGAATTGTGTTGACACATAATTGAAATTCATTGGAAGAGAAGCTTTCAAAAAAAGGTTGGAGAACAAAATGAAGTCTGAATTAGACAAGTTGAAGCTTCCTAAGGTCACAACTCATCATAACTTCTGAATTACATCAAACCATTGATAACTTTGAATGCGGTATTGGATGAAATAGTGGCTTCAAGTCAATATTCCAAATATGGATTGGTGACAAAGTTGCAGGTGACTCACCATACTTTAAAAAAAATTAAACTTCCATCAGACGTAGAGTGGATCACCCTACAAAAATAGGCACAAACATCTCATCAATCATAGTATGTAAAATTAATTTCAAGGTTTTGTGCTATTATTCCATTTTCTATATTTAATTTTCCATGGCTTGAATTAAGTTTTAAATTTGAACTCTATTTTTTGAACAGGAGAAATGTAATAGTTGCTAATTTTCTAATTCGATTTGTGATGGCCATAGATACGTTCAGGCTTGTACAATTATATTGAGGTTGTGATATTGATTTTGATGTTGAGCCTTCACATGTTGTAAATCAACGTGAAGCTGTTGTTTCTCCCTTGTTTCTATAAAAGGGAATTCATCATCATTTGCAAAGGGTTATGAAGTTTCATATTGACTTTTGCATAGACAATCACAAAAATTTGTGTATTGAATGAATCGTATCATATGGCTATATTTTGAAAGAATTAATGAAAATCTTGACATGTCTAAATAAACATCATTGTATCAATAAACACATTACACTTTTTTATTATGCTATATTCTATCTAAAAATAGAAAGTTGAAAAGTGCAATTGCAAATCAATTTTAAATTTTAATTACAAAAGGTTGATAGACACAAAATATCATCAAGTTATCAACCACAATAATATGTTTTTGTAATATGAATGATGAAATATAGTACTAAAATTATTAAATACCTAGGAACTGCTAGTACCAAATATATTAAAGTTGTCATTCCTCCTCAACAAATCCAAAGCTTCATTGAATCTTGTCTGTAGTTTCTTCACTCTGAGTCTGCATACCTCCAATGAACTGCATCTCAATGCTACCAGTACATGAGTCAATTTTCCCACTGACACTTTGGTTTGAAGTTTTTTCCAAACCTCTTCTTTCACATTTGGACCTCCATAGTTTTTAGTGTCTTATCATAAGAAAAAGTGTGGACATCATACCTAGATGTATCGAGCCTCAAGAAAGTTTCCAAATTCTTCTCTACTTTGTTTCTTACCTTTGATTTTAGGAACCCCAAAGCACTGAAAAATTTCTCATCCTCCACCAAACCCAATAACATGGTAAGACATAAATCAGCAAGCTTGAAATATTTTGATATCGAATCACGCAACATTTCACTCAGACTTAGATTTTTCCAAAACCTTGTTATTGATCCATCTTCATGGGGGTTCTCCATTATTTCATATTGTTCCCTCATAGCGTATGAAAAATGGGTTGATTTCTCTCTAAGAAGAGTTTCATTTAAAATTCAATTTATAGTTACTCCATTGAATTCTTCAGATTTGTAAAATTTCTTTATCAAAGTCAATAGCTTAGTGTGAAAATCAGTTGAATTGTTGAGAGACCAATATTGAGGAAACACATAGACATGCCTTCAATTAGTTTCTCAAGAGGGAATCTAGTTCTAATTTGTGAGCAAAGATCATAGTAAATTTTCTCTCAGAAGCAGTTATAGACTCAACAATCTTGCTAAACTCTTCCCTTGTAACTCTTTCACGTCGCTTCTTGGGGTGCTTTCTTGGTTCCTCAGACTCAACTATGGAAAAGTAGTGCATTGGTATCTCAACTCCGTGTACAATGGTAGAGAAATCCTTGTCCGTACCAATCTATAAAAAGTTATAAAGATTGTTCAAATCTATGAGTGTCCACCACTTAGCCAATTTTTCATCAGATAATGTTGGTTGACTTCGATAGATATTATCGAGGGAGACGCATGTCATCTTACGCAACTTATCATATTCTGCAATATACATAGCTCTTTACTGGGATTTTTTGTAATATTACTCATTTCCTCTATCATGGGGAGAAGATATGCTAAAGTTAAGAGTGTCTCTATATTACTTAACCTCTGAAGCAGGTCAAGAAATTTTGGTTGGTCTGATTCATCATGATTTATGTGCAATAGTCCAATCAAGAATGGATATTCTAAAAAAACTTGATGTGCTAGTCCATGCAAAGAGATCCATCTTGTATCATTATCCTTAAGAAGCTCAAGTTCCCATCGTTCATTCTATCAACAATGTGTTGAAATTCCATAAATCATTTGGGACTTTGACAGAAGTGTGAGTAGAGCTCTCTGATTAAATGTTCATTTTTTTACTGGAGCATGCTTGCTCACAATTACAAAAGCTAGATTCATTTTGTGGGCCATGCAACGAGTGCTAGTAATGTAGGATGCACAAGAAGTTTTTATCTTTGTGCAAAGATTGTTCCCGTGACCTTGTATTACTATAGCTCCATCTGCTCCAACACACACCAACTTTTGGGCAATCATCATGACATCCATACCTCCATATTCAATTAAAGAACTCTTTACTAGTTGAAATAAACTTTTTGATGTCGCACTAACGTTCATTTTAGCGACAGATAGTAGATGAGGTTGGCACACATGATTATGTACAGTATAAACATGCATGCATACCCATGAAGTATTATCTATTGTTGTAACTTCATCCAAAGACAATGCAATAAAGTTTGACTCTCTAATTTTTACCTTTACATCTATTTTTTCAACCTTAGTAAGACAACTTGCTCATTCCCATCCACTGTTTACTGACCAATGATTGTTAGGATAGTTAGGAACTTTAAAAAAATGTAATAAACCACTCATTAGTGGGTAGTTTTTCATAGCACTTCCTCTGCTCAAAATATAAAAAATAACACTTAAGTAAAGAGTTTTTCCGAGTTGTTCTATGTCCATTGCTTTTCCAAGAAAAGCTTTAATATAATCTTTAACTTTAGCAGGCTTCGTCTATAATTTCTCTTGAAAATAAAATTCTTTAGCATTCCTAACATGATGAAATTACTCCTTTTTTTCCATCTTATCACTAATTTTTCAACTCCATCTATCATTTGTTTTTTTGTAAACTTTACCCATATGCTTTTCTATGATGTTAATTTTTAGTTGCAACCTCTTTTCCATGTTATGTTTCCAAGTGTGAATATTATATACCTACATTCTATTAGAGGCCCACCTTCAATTGGATTATGCACTGGTTCAATGAATGGATAATTTGACGCCCAAGTAGTTTGAAAATTCCTCACTGACAGATCCCACTCCTGATCATTTTTTAATTTGGGTTTATCATTTTTTTTATTTGGCTTTTCTTTTCCCCTTCAGTGCATTATCATCTATAGCATTATCACCCAATTTGATTATATCATTCCGACTAACCTGGGTATTTACCAGAAAATCTTCTTCAAGTTCATCATGATCTAAGATATCAAGTTCGTCACCATCTCCAATATGCGGTGTAGGTTGTGAATCTTGTACTTGTACTTTTGATGATGTACCTTCCTAATTTTCACTAGAATATATGCCAACGCCAAAGTATGAAGTCAATGTTCTATTTTTTTGGCCTCTCTTGGCCTTCCCCACATTCAATATTCCTACCCTTCTTCCTATTTGGCATCTCCAACGAAATAAAGGCTGCAAAAAAAATCAACTTGTTCAAGAAGCAATAATAGACTATATGGTTTATTAAACCTACGACCTATAATGTAGATGTCAGAGGTCTCCCGAGTGACCACTGACAGGTCCCCATTGAATAAGAATGAAATCAATAGTGAAAACAAATAGAAATGAATTTATAATAATGTTATAACACTTAAAAAATATGATCACTTACCTTTAGGTCACTAGCATTCGCCAATGCAGTCAACAACAATGGTTGTTCCTAGTCTAAAAATTTGGTATTTATCCAACTTGAGAGCTTACTACTCATAACTGGCCAAATTTTGTAGAGATAAATCAGAACTCAGTTGATATATTTATACCGATCCTTATTTGGTGAATTTGATGGGAATTTTATATGGTATACAAATATTTGGAAAATCTGGCTTAACTATAACAAGTCTTATGTAATTTTTGAGGCAATTACGAGTCGTCTAATTGATTGGGAATTATAATAGAGTTGGAAACTTGGGTCCTCCTTTCCAATAAATATTTATATGGAAATTGGAGAATTATGATCATCTATTAAGACAACCTCATAAAGTGTAGGCAAAAATATTGAATTTATCGTGTAGAAAACGTAAATTCTATTGGTGAAATCTTGATAGAGATCCAATAAATTACATAAAGTGATGGGTGATTGGGCCGCGCATTGGACCAAATATCTATAAAGTTTGGGCGAAGAGGCCACCCTCGATCGATACAATAAATTTGTCATTTTCCACATCGTTGATGTGAAATTTTTTCCATTGGTGAATATTCGCCACTAAAGTATACCCTATTGCAAGTACCCCCAAGCATTCATATAGGATTGATCCTCACTCTACTAAAAAGGATAAATACAAATAG
The DNA here is from genome assembly GCA_018584345.1 of Thuja plicata. NCBI lineage: Eukaryota > Viridiplantae > Streptophyta > Pinopsida > Cupressales > Cupressaceae > Thuja > Thuja plicata. The sequence goes on along the minus strand of MU225272.1, from coordinate 1,127,624 downwards.
GTCATATATTAAGACTCATATGATATTGGAGGGTAGGAGAGTGACGATAATGAAGATAAGATCTAGAATGAGGAGATGGACAAGGGTGGTGAAATGGAGATTGAGAGCTTTGAGATTTCTAACTCTCTCACCCATGTATATTGTAGTCTAAGGTTGGGACCCATTAAGCTGACTATGAATATGATGCCAAAGGAAGAAGATGGTGACACTATAACCTGTAAAGATACTCAATCTGGGACCTGTAACAACTGCAAGATGTTGACTACATATTTTGGAAAGTTAAAGATCAAAGTCGAGCAACTGGACAAAAAGATCGGTAGCATTTCCAAATTTAGTTTATAGGTGATGCATAGTTCGTCCACAGCCATCTTCCTGTGACAAAAGAAGATGTTGGGTCCAGAATCTAACAAGGAAGGAAATTTTCAAGTTCCTAACTAAGGACTAGGCTAATGGGATGCTCTAGTCTGGGTGCAAAATTAAATGATTTGCCTATTTTTGTGTCATGTTTATTTTTTGGTTCAATATTGTTATTGGTCATTGGGGCCATATGTTTTAGTTTTAAAGCTCTTATGTTACTAGTTAAGACTATTACAAGCTTTATGCTTTTGGTTAGGATGGGCCTATATGGGGACAATAGTACTATAGTTAATTATGTTAGATCTTATAGAAGGACGGGTAGTAGATATGTTAGCATGGTTAATATGTTGAGAACTGATCATTATACTCTTAACTGGTTTTTGATATATCTGGTGTGTTGTTAACATGCTCATGATGCTCTTTATTTGTAAGCCTTTTGGGCTAGTTTTATAAGGGACAACACCCTAGTTTTTGTTGATTTTTAATATTAAAAAAAAAGTAGTCGCTCACCAGGAAATTTTATCAAACAATTCGTTATATAGATTGCTTATCAGACTTGAAATTATTTCGTTGAATCCCTAAAATTGTAGTGTTTGGCAGAAATTAAAGAAGTTTGCTCAAAGATGAGAAAATACTGGATTTCTTTTGTTTCTTTGGTGGTGGGGATAAACAAAGGCATGTACAAGGTAGAATTTGAGGAGGGCACATGTGGAAAAATCATGTAGCCTAGTTATTTATTAAGCTATTATGTGGAGAAATAATGTTGGACAATATCTTTTTATAAGATTGGAAATCTCAAATCAAATTTATTTTTAATAAAATAAACCACAAAGTTACAATCTATGATGTCTATAATAGTAAACATGTCATTCAAGAATTTAATAGCATTTGACATTTGATATGAGGAATTTAATATATTATAATATATAATAGTTTAAAAAAAGAAATGTACAATAAAGTCACAATCCATGACATGACATGTATAATCA